>JAWPHD010026234.1:0-13760 GCA_037043455.1 Cyrtodaria siliqua | reverse complement strand
TATATTTGCGTAAGAACTGAATATATATGTGTAAGAACTAAATATATATGCGGAAGAACTGAATATATATGTGTAAGAACTAAATATATATGTGTAAGGACTGAATATATATGTGTAAGAAATGAATATATATGTATAAGAACTGAATATATATGTGTAAGAACTGAATATATATGTGTAAGAACTGAATATATATGTGCAAGAACTGAACATATATGCGTTAGAACTGAACATATATGCGTAAGAACTGAATATATATGCGTAAGAACTGAATATATATGCGTAAGAAACATATATGCGTAAGAACTGAATATATATGTGTAAGAACTGAATATATATGTGTTAGAACTGAATATATATGTATAAGAACTGAATATATATGTGTAAGAACTGAATATATATGTGTCAGAACTGAATATATATGTGTAAGAACTGAATATATATGTGTAATAACTGAACATATATGCGTAGGAACTGAACATATATGCGTAAGAACTGAATATATATGCGTAAGAACTGAATATATATGCGTAAGAACTGAATATATATGTGTAAGAACTGAATATATATGCGTAAGAACTAAACAGATATGCGTAAGAACTGAATATATATGCGTAAGAACTGAATATATGCGTAAGAACTGAAAAAATATGCGTAAAAACGGAATATATATGCGTAAGAACTGAATATATGCGTAAGAACGGAATATATATGCGTTAAAACGGAATATATATGCGTAACAAAGGAATATATATGCGTCAGAACTGAATATATATGTGTAAGAACTGAATATATATATGCGTCGGAACTGAATATATATGTGTAAGAACTGAATATATATGCGTAAGAACGGAATATATATGCGTCAGAACTGAATATATATGCGTCAGAACTGAATATATATGTGTAAGAACTGATTATATATGTGTAAGAACTGAATATATATGTTAAGAACTGAATTAATATGTGTAAGAACTGAATATATATGTTTAAGAACTGAATATATATGTGTAAGAACTGCATATATATGCGTAAGAACTGAATATATATGTGTAAGAACTGAATATATATATGTGTAAGAACTGAATATATATATGCGTAAGAACGGAATATATATGCGTAAAAACGGAATATACATGCGTCAGAAATGAATATATATGTTAAGAACTGAATATATATGTGTAAGAACTGAATATATATGCGTAAGGACGGAATATATATGCGTAAGAACGGAATATATATGCGTCAGAACTGAATATACATGTTAAGAACTGAATATATATGTGTAAGAACTGAATATATATGCGTAAGAACTGAATATATATTTTAAGAACTGAATATATATGTGTAAGAACTGAATATATATTTATAAGAACTGAATATATATGTTTAAGAACTGAATATATATGTGTAAGAACTGAATATATATGTGTAAGAACTGAACATATATGCGTAAGAACTGAATATATATGTCTAAGAACTGAATATATATGTGCAAGAACTAAACATAAATGCGTAAGAACTGAATATATATGTGTAAGAACTGAATATATGTGTAAGAACTGAATATATATGTATAAGAACTGAATATTTATGTGTAAGAACTGAACATATATGCATAAGAACTGAATATATATGTGTAAGAACTAAATATATATGTGTAAGAACTGAATATATATGTGTAAGAACTGAATATATATGCGTAAGAACTGAATATATATGTGTAAGAACTAAATATATATGCGGAAGAACTGAATATATATGTGTAAGAACTAAGTATATATGTGTAAGGACTGAATATATATGTGTAAGAAATGAATATATATGTATAAGAACTGAATATATATGTGTAAGAACTGAATATATATGTGTAAGAACTGAATATATATGTGCAAGAACTGAAAATATATGCGTAAGAACTGAACATATATGCGTAAGAACTGAATATATATGCGTTAGAACTGAATATATATGCGTAAGAAACATATATGCGTAAGAACTGAATATATATGTGTAAGAACTGAATATATATGTGTTAGAACTGAATATATATGTGTAAGAACTGAATATATATGTGTAAGAACTGAATATATATGTGTAAGAACTGAATATATATGTGCAAGAACTGAACATATATGCGTAAGAACTGAACATATATGCGTAAGAACTGAATATATTTGTGAGAGAACTTAATATATATGTGTAAGAACTGAATATAGATATGTAAGAATTGAATTTATATGCGTAAGAACTCAATATATATGCGTAAGAACGGAATATATATGCGTTAGAACGGAATAAATATGCGTCAGAACTGAATATATATGTTAAGAACTGAATATCTATGTGTAAGAACTGAATATATATGCGTAAGGACGGAATATATATGCGTAAGAACGGAATATATATGCGTCAGAACTGAATATATATGTTAAGAACTGAATATAGATGTGTAAGAACTGAATATATATGCGAAAGAACTGAATATATATGTTTAAGAACTGAATATATATGTGTAAGAACTGAATATATATGTATAAGAACTGAATATATATGTTTAAGAACTGAATATATATGTGTAAGAACTGAATATATATGTGTAAGAACTGAACATATATGCGTAAGAACTGAATATATATGTCTAAGAACTGAATATATATGTGCAAGAACTGAACATAAATGCGAAAGAACTGAATATATATGTGTAAGAACTGAATATATGGGTAAGAACTGAATATATATGTATAAGAACTGAATATATATGTTTAAGAACTGAATATATATGTGTAAGAACTGCATATATATGTGTAAGAACTGCACATATATGCGTAAGAACTGCATATATATGTGTAAGAACTGAATATATATGTGTAAGAACTGAATATATATGTGTAAGAACTGAATATATTTGCGTAAGAACTGAATATATATGTGTAAGAACTAAATATATATGCGGAAGAACTGAATATATATGTGTAAGAACTAAATATATATGTGTAAGGACTGAATATATATGTGTAAGAAATGAATATATATGTATAAGAACTGAATATATATGTGTAAGAACTGAATATATATGTGTAAGAACTGAATATATATGTGCGAGAACTGAACATATATGCGTAAGAACTGAACATATATGCGTAAGAACTGAATATATATGCGTAAGAACTGAATATATATGCGTAAGAAACATATATGCGTAAGAACTGAATATATATGTGTAAGAACTGAATATATATGTGTTAGAACTGAATATATATGTGTAAGAACTGAATATATATGTGTAAGAACTGAATATATATGTGTCAGAACTGAATATATATGTGTAAGAACTGAATATATATGTGTAATAACTGAACATATATGCGTAGGAACTGAACATATATGCGTAAGAACTGAATATATATGCGTAAGAACTGAATATATATGCGTAAGAACTGAATATATATGTGTAAGAACTGAATATATATGCGTAAGAACTAAACAGATATGCGTAAGAACTGAATATATATGCGTAAGAACTGAATATATGCGTAAGAACTGAAAAAATATGCGTAAGAACGGAATATATATGCGTAAGAACTGAATATATGCGTAAGAACGGAATATATATGCGTTAAAACGGAATATATATGCGTAACAAAGGAATATATATGCGTCAGAACTGAATATATATGTGTAAGAACTGAATATATATATGCGTCGGAACTGAATATATATGTGTAAGAACTGAATATATATGCGTAAGAACGGAATATATATGCGTCAGAACTGAATATATATGCGTCAGAACTGAATATATATGTGTAAGAACTGATTATATATATGTAAGAACTGAATATATATGTTAAGAACTGAATTAATATGTGTAAGAACTGAATATATATGTTTAAGAACTGAATATATATGTGTAAGAACTGCATATATATGCGTAAGAACTCAATATATATGTGTAAGAACTGAATATATATGTGTAAGAACTGAATAAATATTTGTAAGAACTGAATATATATGTGTAAGAACTGAATATATATGTGTTAGAACTTAATATATATGTGCAAGAAATGAACAGATATGCGTATAAACTGAAAATATATGCGTAAGAACTGAATATATATGCGTAAGAACTGAATATATATGCGAAAGAACTGAATATATATGCGTAAGAACTGAATATATATGCGTAAGAAACATATATGCGTAAGAACTGAATATATATGTGTAAGAACTGAATATATATGTGTTAGAACTGAATATATGTGTAAGAACTGAATATATATGTGTAAGAACTGAATATATATGTGTCAGAACTGAATATATATGTGTAAGAACTGAATATATATGTGTAATAACTGAACATATATGCGTAGGAACTGAACATATATGCGTAAGAACTGAATATATATGCGTAAGAACTGAATATATATGCGTAAGAACTGAATATATATGTGTAAGAACTGAATATATATGCGTAAGAACTAAACAGATATGCGTAAGAACTGAATATATATGCGTAAGAACTGAATATATGCGTAAGAACTGAAAAAATATGCGTAAGAACGGAATATATATGCGTAAGAACTGAATATATGCGTAAGAACGGAATATATATGCGTTAAAACGGAATATATATGCGTAACAAAGGAATATATATGCGTCAGAACTGAATATATATGTGTAAGAACTGAATATATATATGCGTCGGAACTGAATATATATGTGTAAGAACTGAATATATATGCGTAAGAACGGAATATATATGCGTCAGAACTGAATATATATGCGTCAGAACTGAATATATATGTGTAAGAACTGATTATATATGTGTAAGAACTGAATATATATGTTAAGAACTGAATTAATATGTGTAAGAACTGAATATATATGTTTAAGAACTGAATATATATGTGTAAGAACTGCATATATATGCGTAAGAACTGAATATATATGTGTAAGAACTGAATATATATATGTGTAAGAACTGAATATATATATGCGTAAGAACGGAATATATATGCGTAAAAACGGAATATACATGCGTCAGAAATGAATATATATGTTAAGAACTGAATATATATGTGTAAGAACTGAATATATATGCGTAAGGACGGAATATATATGCGTAAGAACGGAATATATATGCGTCAGAACTAAATATACATGTTAAGAACTGAATATATATGTGTAAGAACTGAATATATATGCGTAAGAACTGAATATATATGTTTAAGAACTGAATATATATGTGTAAGAACTGAATATATATGTATAAGAACTGAATATATATGTTTAAGAACTGAATATATATGTGTAAGAACTGAATATATATGTGTAAGAACTGAACATATATGCGTAAGAACTGAATATATATGTCTAAGAACTGAATATATATGTGCAAGAACTAAACATAAATGCGTAAGAACTGAATATATATGTGTAAGAACTGAATATATGTGTAAGAACTGAATATATATGTATAAGAACTGAATATTTATGTGTAAGAACTGAACATATATGCGTAAGAACTGAATATATATGTGTAAGAACTAAATATATATGTGTAAGAACTGAATATATATGTGTAAGAACTGAATATATATGCGTAAGAACTGAATATATATGTGTAAGAACTAAATATATATGCGGAAGAACTGAATATGTATGTGTAAGAACTAAGTATATATGTGTAAGGACTGAATATATATGTGTAAGAAATGAATATATATGTATAAGAACTGAATATATATGTGTAAGAACTGAATATATATGTGTAAGAACTGAATATATATGTTTAAGAACTGAATATATATGTGTAAGAACTGAATATATATGTGTAAGAACTGAACATATATGCGTAAGAACTGAATATATATGTCTAAGAACTGAATATATATGTGCAAGAACTGAACATAAATGCGAAAGAACTGAATATATATGTGTAAGAACTGAATATATGTGTAAGAACTGAATATATATGTATACGAACTGAATATATATGTTTAAGAACTGAATATATATGTGTAAGAACTGCATATATATGTGTAAGAACTGAACATATATGCGTAAGAACTGCATATATATGTGTAAGAACTGAATATATATGTGTAAGAACTGAATATATATGTGTAAGAACTGAATATATTTGCGTAAGAACTGAATATATATGTGTAAGAACTAAATATATATGCGGAAGAACTGAATATATATGTGTAAGAACTAAATATATATGTGTAAGGACTGAATATATATGTGTAAGAAATGAATATATATGTATAAGAACTGAATATATATGTGTAAGAACTGAATATATATGTGTAAGAACTGAATATATATGTGCAAGAACTGAACATATATGCGTTAGAACTGAACATATATGCGTAAGAACTGAATATATATGCGTAAGAACTGAATATATATGCGTAAGAAACATATATGCGTAAGAACTGAATATATATGTGTAAGAACTGAATATATATGTGTTAGAACTGAATATATATGTGTAAGAACTGAATATATATGTGTAAGAACTGAATATATATGTGTCAGAACTGAATATATATGTGTAAGAACTGAATATATATGTGTAATAACTGAACATATATGCGTAGGAACTGAACATATATGCGTAAGAACTGAATATATATGCGTAAGAACTGAATATATATGCGTAAGAACTGAATATATATGTGTAAGAACTGAATATATATGCGTAAGAACTAAACAGATATGCGTAAGAACTGAATATATATGCGTAAGAACTGAATATATGCGTAAGAACTGAAAAAATATGCGTAAAAACGGAATATATATGCGTAAGAACTGAATATATGCGTAAGAACGGAATATATATGCGTTAAAACGGAATATATATGCGTAACAAAGGAATATATATGCGTCAGAACTGAATATATATGTGTAAGAACTGAATATATATATGCGTCGGAACTGAATATATATGTGTAAGAACTGAATATATATGCGTAAGAACGGAATATATATGCGTCAGAACTGAATAGATATGCGTCAGAACTGAATATATATGTGTAAGAACTGATTATATATGTGTAAGAACTGAATATATATGTTAAGAACTGAATTAATATGTGTAAGAACTGAATATATATGTTTAAGAACTGAATATATATGTGTAAGAACTGCATATATATGCGTAAGAACTGAATATATATGTGTAAGAACTGAATATATATATGTGTAAGAACTGAATATATATATGCGTAAGAACGGAATATATATGCGTAAAAACGGAATATACATGCATCAGAAATGAATATATATGTTAAGAACTGAATATATATGTGTAAGAACTGAATATATATGCGTAAGGACGGAATATATATGCGTAAGAACGGAATATATATGCGTCAGAACTGAATATACATGTTAAGAACTGAATATATATGTGTAAGAACTGAATATATATGCGTAAGAACTGAATATATATGTTTAAGAACTGAATATATATGTGTAAGAACTGAATATATATGTATAAGAACTGAATATATATGTTTAAGAACTGAATATATATGTGTAAGAACTGAATATATATGTGTAAGAACTGAACATATATGCGTAAGAACTGAATATATATGTCTAAGAACTGAATATATATGTGCAAGAACTAAACATAAATGCGTAAGAACTGAATATATATGTGTAAGAACTGAATATATGTGTAAGAACTGAATATATATGTATAAGAACTGAATATTTATGTGTAAGAACTGAACATATATGCGTAAGAACTGAATATATATGTGTAAGAACTAAATATATATGTGTAAGAACTGAATATATATGTGTAAGAACTGAATATATATGCGTAAGAACTGAATATATATGTGTAAGAACTAAATATATATGCGGAAGAACTGAATATATATGTGTAAGAACTAAGTATATATGTGTAAGGACTGAATATATATGTGTAAGAAATGAATATATATGTATAAGAACTGAATATATATGTGTAAGAACTGAATATATATGTGTAAGAACTGAATATATATGTGCAAGAACTGAAAATATATGCGTAAGAACTGAACATATATGCGTAAGAACTGAATATATATGCGTTAGAACTGAATATATATGCGTAAGAAACATATATGCGTAAGAACTGAATATATATGTGTAAGAACTGAATATATATGTGTTAGAACTGAATATATATGTGTAAGAACTGAATATATATGTGTAAGAACTGAATATATATGTGTAAGAACTGAATATATATGTGCAAGAACTGAACATATATGCGTAAGAACTGAACATATATGCGTAAGAACTGAATATATTTGTGAAAGAACTTAATATATATGTGTAAGAACTGAATATAGATATGTAAGAATTGAATTTATATGCGTAAGAACTCAATATATATGCGTAAGAACGGAATATATATGCGTTAGAACGGAATAAATATGCGTCAGAACTGAATATATATGTTAAGAACTGAATATCTATGTGTAAGAACTGAATATATATGCGTAAGGACGGAATATATATGCGTAAGAACGGAATATATATGCGTCAGAACTGAATATATATGTTAAGAACTGAATATAGATGTGTAAGAACTGAATATATATGCGAAAGAACTGAATATATATGTTTAAGAACTGAATATATATGTGTAAGAACTGAATATATATGTATAAGAACTGAATATATATGTTTAAGAACTGAATATATATGTGTAAGAACTGAATATATATTTGTAAGAACTGAACATATATGCGTAAGAACTGAATATATATGTCTAAGAACTGAATATATATGTGCAAGAACTGAACATAAATGCGAAAGAACTGAATATATATGTGTAAGAACTGAATATATGGGTAAGAACTGAATATATATGTATAAGAACTGAATATATATGTTTAAGAACTGAATATATATGTGTAAGAACTGCATATATATGTGTAAGAACTGCACATATATGCGTAAGAACTGCATATATATGTGTAAGAACTGAATATATATGTGTAAGAACTGAATATATATGTGTAAGAACTGAATATATTTGCGTAAGAACTGAATATATATGTGTAAGAACTAAATATATATGCGGAAGAACTGAATATATATGTGTAAGAACTAAATATATATGTGTAAGGACTGAATATATATGTGTAAGAAATGAATATATATGTATAAGAACTGAATATATATGTGTAAGAACTGAATATATATGTGTAAGAACTGAATATATATGTGCAAGAACTGAACATATATGCGTAAGAACTGAACATATATGCGTAAGAACTGAATATATATGCGTAAGAACTGAATATATATGCGTAAGAAACATATATGCGTAAGAACTGAATATATATGTGTAAGAACTGAATATATATGTGTTAGAACTGAATATATATGTGTAAGAACTGAATATATATGTGTAAGAACTGAATATATATGTGTCAGAACTGAATATATATGTGTAAGAACTGAATATATATGTGTAATAACTGAACATATATGCGTAGGAACTGAACATATATGCGTAAGAACTGAATATATATGCGTAAGAACTGAATATATATGCGTAAGAACTGAATATATATGTGTAAGAACTGAATATATATGCGTAAGAACTAAACAGATATGCGTAAGAACTGAATATATATGCGTAAGAACTGAATATATGCGTAAGAACTGAAAAAATATGCGTAAGAACGGAATATATATGCGTAAGAACTGAATATATGCGTAAGAACGGAATATATATGCGTTAAAACGGAATATATATGCGTAACAAAGGAATATATATGCGTCAGAACTGAATATATATGTGTAAGAACTGAATATATATATGCGTCGGAACTGAATATATATGTGTAAGAACTGAATATATATGCGTAAGAACGGAATATATATGCGTCAGAACTGAATATATATGCGTCAGAACTGAATATATATGTGTAAGAACTGATTATATATATGTAAGAACTGAATATATATGTTAAGAACTGAATTAATATGTGTAAGAACTGAATATATATGTTTAAGAACTGAATATATATGTGTAAGAACTGCATATATATGCGTAAGAACTCAATATATATGTGTAAGAACTGAATATATATGTGTAAGAACTGAATAAATATTTGTAAGAACTGAATATATATGTGTAAGAACTGAATATATATGTGTTAGAACTTAATATATATGTGCAAGAAATGAACAGATATGCGTATAAACTGAAAATATATGCGTAAGAACTGAATATATATGCGTAAGAACTGAATATATATGCGAAAGAACTGAATATATATGTGTAAGAACTGAATATATATGCGTAAGAACTGAATATATATGCGTAAGAACTGAAGATATATGCGTAAGAACGGAATATATATGCGTAAGAACTAAATATATGTGTAAGAACTGAATATATATGCGTTAAAACCTAATATATATGCGTAAGAACGGAATATATATGCCTCAGAACTGAATATATATGTGTAAGAACTCAATATATATATGCGTAGGAACTGAATATATATGTGTAAGAACTGAATATATATGTGTAAGAACTGAATATATATGCGTAAGAACTGAATATATATGTGTAAGAACTGAATATATATGTGTAAGAACTGAATATATATGCGTAAGAATGGAGGAATATATATGCGTAAGAACGGAATATATATGCGACAGAACTGAATATATATGTTAAGAACTGAATATATATGTGTAAGAACTGAATATATATGCGTAATAACTGAATATATATGTGTAAGAACTGAATATATATGTGTAAGAACTGAATATATATGTGTAAGAACTAAATATATATGCGTAAGAACTGAATATTTATGCGTAAGAACTAAATATATATGCGTAAGAATGGAATATGTACGCGTAAGAACGGAATATATATGTGTAAGCACTGAATAAATATGTGTAACAACTGAATATATATGCGTAAGAACTGAATATATATGCGTAAGAACTGAATATATATGCGTAAGAACTGAATATATGCGTAAGACCTGAAAATATATGCGTAAGAACGGAATATATATGCGTAAGAACTGAATATATGCGTAAGAACTGAATATATATGCGTTAAAAAGGAATATATATGCGTAAGAACGGAATTTATATGCGTCAGAACTGAATATATATGTGTAAGAACTGAATATATATGTGCAAGAACTGAACATATATGCGTAAGAACTGAACATATATGCGTAAGAACTGAATATATATGCGTAAGAACTGAATATATATGCGTAAGAAACATATATGCGTAAGAACTGAATATATATGTGTAAGAACTGAATATATATGTGTAAGAACTGAATATATATGTGTAAGAACCGAATATATGCGTAAAAACTGAATATATATGCGTTAAAAAGGAATATATATGCGTAAGAACGAAATTTATATGCGTCAGAACTGAATATATATGTGTAAGAACTGAATATATATATGCGTCGGAACTGAATATATATGTGTAAGAACTGAATATATATGTGTAAGAACTGAATATATATGCGTAAGAACTGAATATATATGTATATAATAACTGAATATATATGCGTAAGAACGTAATATATATGCGTAAGAATGGAATATATATGCCTCAGAACTAAATATATATGTTAAGAACTGAATATATATGTGTAAGAACTGAATATATATGTGTAAGTACTGAACATATATGCGTAAGAACTGAATATATATGTGTAAGAACTGATTATATATGTGAAAGAACTGAATATATATGTGTAAGAACTGAATATATTTGCGTAAGAACTGAATATATATGTGTAAGAACTAAATATATATGCGGAAGAACTGAATATATATGTGTAAGAACTAAATATATATGTATAAGGACTGAATATATATGTGTAATAAATGAATATATATGTATAAGAACTAAATATATATGTGTAAGAACTGAATATATATGTGTAAGAACTGAATATATATGTGTAAGAACTGAATATATATATGCGTTGGAACGGAATATATATGTGTAAGAACTGAATATATATGTGTAAGAACTGAATATATATGCGTAAGAACGGAATATATATGTGTAAGAACTGAATATATATGTGTAAGAACTCAATATATATGCGTAAGAACGGAATATATATGCGTAAGAACGGAATATATATGCATCAGAACTGAATATATATGTTAAGAACTGAATATCTATGTGTAAGAACTGAATATATATGCGTAAGGACGGAATATATATGCGTAAGAACGGAATATATATGCGTCAGAACTGAATATATATGTTAAGAACTGAATATAGATGTGTAAGAACTGAATATATATGCGAAAGAACTGAATATATATGTTTAAGAACTGAACATATATGCGTAAGAACTGAATATATATGTCTAAGACCTGAATATTTATGTGCAAGAACTGAACATAAATGCGAAAGAACTGAATATATATGTGTAAGAACTGAATATATGTGTAAGAACTGAATATATATGTATAAGAACTGAATATATATGTATAAGAACTGAATATATATGTGTAAGAACTGAATATATATGTGTAAAAACTGAACATATATGCGTAAGAACTGAATATATATGTGTAAGAACTGAATATATATGTGCAAGAACTGAACATAAATGCGAAAGAACTGAATATATATGTGTAAGAACTGAATATATGTGTAAGAACTGAATATATATGTATAAGAACTGAATATATATGTTTAAGAACTGAATATATATGTGTAAGAACTGAATATATATGTGTAAGAACTGAACATATATGCGTAAGAACTGAATATATATGTGTAAGAACTGAATATATATGTGTAAGAACTGAATATATATGTGTAAGAACTGAATATATTTGCGTAAGAACTGAATATATATGTGTAAGAACTAGATATATATGCGGAAGAACTGAATATATATGTGTAAGAACTAAATATATATGTGTAAGGACTGAATATATATGTGTAAGAAATGAATATATATGTATAAGAACTGAATATATATGTGTAAGAACTGAATATATATGTGTAAGAACTGAATATATATGTGCAAGAACTGAACATATATGCGTAAGAACTGAACATATATGCGTAAGAACTGAATATATATGCGTAAGAACTGAATATATATGCGTAAGAAACATATATGCGTAAGAACTGAATATATATGTGTAAGAACTGAATATATATGTGTTAGAACTGAATATATATGTGTAAGAACTGAATATATATGCGTAAGAACGGAATATATATGCGTAAGAACGGAATATATATGCGACAGAACTGAATATATATGTTAAGAACTGAATATATATGTGTAAGAACTGAATATATATGCGTAATAACTGAATATATATGTGTAAGAACTGAATATATATGTGTAAGAACTGAATATATATGTGTAAGAACTAAATATATATGCGTAAGAACTGAATATATATGCGTAAGAACTAAATATATATGCGTAAGAATGGAATATGTACGCGTAAGAACGGAATATATATGTGTAAGCACTGAATAAATATGTGTAACAACTGAATATATATGCGTAAGAACTGAATATATATGCGTAAGAACTGAATATATATGCGTAAGAACTGAATATATGCGTAAGACCTGAAAATATATGCGTAAGAACTGAATATATATTCGTTAGAACTGAATATATATGTGTAAGAACTGAATATATATGAATAAGAACTGAATATATATGTGTAAGAACTGAATATATATGCATAAG
>JAWPHD010026233.1:0-13764 GCA_037043455.1 Cyrtodaria siliqua | reverse complement strand
GTCGCTTGGCAATTATATAGAGAATTTCTTAGAGGACAGACAGTTTCGTGTCCGAATGGGTTCAACCCTCTCTGACATGCATGAGCAGGAGATGGGTGTGCCACAGGGCAGCATACTCTCTGTCACCCTTTTTAGTATAAAAATTAACAGTATAGTTAAATGCATCAATCCTGGTGTGGATTGCTCTCTATATGTTGACGACTTTGTTATATGTTATCGTGCAAAAAACATGAACACTACTGAGAGACAACTTCAACAATGTCTCAATAAACTTCAGACCTGGTCTGATGAAAATGGTTTTAAATTTTCTAAATCTAAAACTAATTGTATGCACTTCTGTCAATTACGTAAACATCATGAAGACCCTCATCTAACACTGGATGGGTCACCAATACCAGTAGTAGATGAGGCAAAATTCCTTGGTCTTATTTTCGACCGTAAACTAATGTTATACCACACCTTAAATACTTGAAGGCCAAGTGCCTTAAAGCTCTTAATTTACTTAAAGTTGTTGCAAACACTAACTGGGGAGCAGATCGTAAAGTCCTTTTACAACTTTATAGATCTCTTATCAGATCCAAGCTGGACTACGGCTCAATAGTATATGGATCGACTCGCAAGTCATACTTGCAGATGCTCGATCCTATACAAAATCAAGGATTACGACTCGCCTCAGGTGCCTTTCGTACATCACCAGCCGAAAGTCTATATGTTGAAGCTAATGAACCATCACTGTCTCATAGACGGGACAAGTTAGCCCTTCAATATGCCATTAAATTAAAATCTAACCCTTCAAACCCAACCTTCAATAATGTCTTTAATCCTAGTTGTGAACCTCTTTTTGATCGAAAACCGAAGGCCATCCGACCATTTGGTCTTCGTATTAAACCAAAATTAAGAGACACTGAAATCGACCTAAATTTGATTGCCAAGTACAAAGTACCACAAATTCCACCGTGGACTTTGGAAACACCAACAATTATTTTCGACCTTTGTAATAGTAACAAATCCAGTACAGACCCTACTGTCTTTCAAAGCAAATTTAATGAAATTAAATCGAAATACAATAACTTTCAACATATATACACAGATGGTTCGAAAGATGGAGATAAGGTAGCTGCAGCAGCTGTTGTTCACAAACACAGCATAAAGAGCCGCCTGCCTGACAAGGCCTCTATCTTTTCAGCTGAACTTAAGGCAATTGAACTTGCCTTAAATTATATTCAGGAATCTATGATGACCATTTTGTAATCTTTTCTGATTCCCTTTCATCTCTTCAAGCACTGGGTAATATGAAACATGATAACCCAGTTGTGCTTTAACTTTTAGAAAAGTACAATTCTCTTATAATTGATAATGTCATTATTTTCTGCTGGCTTCCAAGCCATGTAGGAATATGTGGTAATGATAGAGCTGATAGTGCTGCTAAAGCAGCATTAGGTTTACATTTATCTGATACCAAATTACCTTATACCGATTTTAAAAGTTGTATTAACACATATATTCGTAACTCTTGGCAAGCCGCTTGGGATTTGTCACTTAACAATAAACTCCATTCAATTAAACCGTTACTCGGAGAATGGTGTTCTTCTAGTAGACACATTCGTCAAGAGGAAGTTGTCCTAGCCCGGTGCAGAATAGGGCATACACGTTATACTCATTCATATTTATTACAAGGTGAGCAATTACCAGAATGTATACCCTGCTTTGCACCGTTAACGGTCAAACACATATTGCTGGAATGTGTAGACTTTGATCCTATGCGTCAAAGGTACTACAATGTTAATACTATGACCGAGTTATTTAATACTATAGATTTTAGTCTAGTTTTAGATTTCCTGAAGGAAGTCAGACTATATAAATCATTATAATATGTTCTTGTAAATAATTGCTTTTTTATATACCCGTTTTCGGGCATTTGTTGATTTACATATATAGTTTATATTACTACCATATCATCTCTTATTTTTTAATAGTTTTATCTTGATATATTTACATTAATTTTTAATTAATCCTTCATCTCTTCATCTTTCTTCAGTTTTTGCGCACAATATGACATATTTATGTGTCAACGTGCCGTAAAACACCATTCATTCATTCATTCATTCATTCTAAAGTTATCTGTTCAGTTATTAACACTACAGACGTGTATCTGTTCAGTTATGGACATTTCAGGGTATATCTGTTCAGTTATGGACCATACACGGTATATCTGTTTAGTTATAGGTCAACCCTAAAGTTATCTGTTCAGTTATTGACACTACAGATGTATATCTGTCAGTTATGGACATTTCATAGTACATCTGTTCAGTTATGGACCCTACACAGTATATCTGTTTAGTTATTGGTCAACCCTAACATAATATGTTCAGTTATGGACACTTCAGGGTATATCTGTTCAGTTATGGACACTACACGGTATATCTGTTTAGTTATAGGTCAAATCTCAAGTTATCTGTTCCGTTATTGACACTACAGATGTATATCTGTTCAGTTATGGACACTACATGGTATATATGTTCAGTTATGGACACGAAAGTGGTATATCTGTTTAGTTATAGGTCAACCCTAACATTATCTGTTCAGTTATGGACACTTCAGGGTATATCTGTTTAGTTATGGACACTACACGGTATATCTGTTCAGTTATGGACACTAAAGTGGTATATCTGTTTAGTTATAAGTCAACCCGAACATTATCTGTTCAGTTATGGACATTTCAGGGTATATCTGTTCAGTTATGGACACTTCAGGGTATATCTGTTCAGTTATGGACCCTACACGGTATATCTGTTTAGTTATAGGTCAACCCTGAAGTTATCTGTTCAGTTATTGCCATTACAGATGTAAATCTGTTCAGTTATGGACACTAAAATGGTATATCTGTTTAGTTATAGGTCAACCCTAACATTATCTGTTCAGTTATGGACACTTCAGGGTATATCTTTTCAGTTATGGACAGGGTATATCTGTTTAGTTATAGGTCAACCCTGAAGTCATCTGTTCTGTTATTGACACTACAGATGTATATCTGTTCAGTTATGGACACTACATGGTATATCTGTTCAGTTATGGACATTACACGGTATATCTGTTTAGTTATAGGTCAACCCTGAAGTTATCTGTTCAGTTATTGCCATTACAGATGTATATCTGTTCAGTTAAGTGCACTTCAGAGTATATCTGTTTAGTTATGGACACTTCAGGGTATATCTGTTTAGTTATGGACACTTCAGGGTATATCTGTTCAGTTATGGACACTTCAGGGTATATCTGTTCAGTTATAGGTCAACCCGGAAGTTATCTGTTCAGTTATTGACACTTAAGTGGTATATCTGTTTAGTTATAGATCAACCATAACATTATCTGTTCAGTTATGGACACTTCAGGGTATATCTGTTCAGTTATGGTCACTACAGGGTATATCTGTTTAGTTCTGGACACTTCAAGGTATATCTGTTTAGTTATTGACACTAAAAGGTATATCTGTTTAGTTATGGACACTACAAGGTATATCTTTTTAGTTATGAACACTACAGTGTATATCTGTTTAGTTATTGACACTACAAGGTATATCTGTTTAGCTATAGGTCCACCCTGAAGTTATCTGTTCAGTTATGGACACTACATGGTATATCTGTTTAGTTATGGACACTACAAGGTATATCTGTTTAGTTATGGACACTACAAGGTATATCTGTTCAGTTATGGACACTACAAGGTATATCTGTTCAGTTATGGACACTACAAGGTATATCTGTTTAGTTATGGACACTACAAGGTATATCTGTTCAGTTATGGACACTACACGGTATATCTGTTCAGTTATGGACACTACAAGGTATATCTTTTTAGTTATGAACACTACATGGTATATCTTTTTAGTTATGAACACTACAGTGTATATCTGTTTAGTTATGGACACTTCAGGTTATATCTGTTTAGTTATGGACACTTCAGGGTATATCTGTTTAGTTATGGACACTTCAGGGTATATCTGTTCAGTTATGAATGAATGAATGGTGTTTTACGGCACATCAACACATAAATAGGTCATACTGTGCGCAAAAACTGATGAAAGATGAAGACATGAAGTAGTAATTAAAAAATAATGTAAATATATAAAGATAAAACTTCAGGGTATATCTGTTTAGTTATAAGGACAACCCTGAAGTTATCTGTTCAGTTATGGATCACAGCAGTGGTATATCTGTTTAGTTATAAGGACAACCCTGAAGTTATCTGTTCAGTTATGGATCACAGCAGTGGTATATCTGTTTAGTTATAGATTAATGCATGAATGAATGGTGTTTTACGGCACGTCGATACATAAATAGGTCATATTGTGCGCAAAACCTGATGAAAGATGAAGAAATGAATTAGTACTTAAAAATTAATGTAAATATATAAAGATAAAACTATTTAGAAATAAGACATGATATGGTCGTAATATAAACTACAAAGATGTATATATGTAAATCAACAAATGCTGCCAACTGGTGTATAAACAAGTACATATATATAAGAACATATTATAAGGAAATCTAAAACAAGACTAAAATCTATAGTATCAAATAACTCTTTCATAGTATTAACATTGTAGTATCTTTGCCACATAAGATCAAAGTCTACACATTCCAGCAAGATATGTTTGACCGTAGTTATAGATCAACACTGACATTATCTGTTCAGTTATTGACACTACAGATGTATATCTGTTCAGTTATAGGACAACCCTGAAATTATCTGTTCAGTTGTGGACACTACAGATGTATACTGAAAGGAAAAAGAAACGCGACACCGGAATTTCCGCTATATATTGTATATACTGCACACTTAATTCCATATATATTCCAAGGAAATCCCAAGATGTTTTGGGGAAAAAAATGTTGTAGTTAGTTAGAGAAAGGATCTATCTGTGATGTTGTAGACGTTCTAATCACAGTACACGTTGTAACAAGAAATTCATAAATGTTGAAGTTCCTCTTTGAAAAATTGAGCCAGTTCAGTACTGTATTTAGCGTAAAGAATTGTGCATCCTAAGTTTGCGCCAAACGCGTACTCTGTCAATAATGAAACTTTGCAAAAATACTATTTGCTGTGTTACATGATGTATTAGTCTTTTTTCCAAAAGGAAAGATCTTACGTAGCCATGTACCATTGGATTAACAGCAGCATATTGTATATACAATATATAGCGGAAATTCCCGTGTCGCGTTTCATTATCCTTTCAGTATATATTTGTCCAGTCGTTGACACTACAGATGTATATATTTTCATTTATGGACACTACAGACGTATATCTGTTCAGTTATAGGTCAACCCTGAAGTTATCTGTTTAGTTATGGACACTACAGATGCATGTTTGTCCAGTTATTGACACTACATATGTATATCTGTTCAGTTATGGAGACTACATATGTATATCTATTTGTTCAGTTCTAGGTCAACCAGGCCTGAAGTTATCTGTTCAGTTATTGACACTACATATGTATATATGTTTAGTTATAAGTCAACGCTGAAGTTATCGGTTCAGTTATGGACACTACAGACGTATAGCTGTTCAGTTCTAGGTCAACCCTGAAGTTATCTGTTCAGTTATTGACACTACATATGTATATCTGTTTAGTTATAAGTCAACCCTGAAGTTATCGGTTAAGTTATGGACACTACAGACGTATATCTGTTCAGTTCTAGGTCAACCCTGAAGTTATCTGTTCAGTTATTGACACTACATATGTATATCTGTTTAGTTACAGGTCAACCCTGAAGCTATCGGTTAAGTTATGGACACTACAGATGTATGTCTGTTTAGTTATAGGTCAACCCTGAAGTTATCGGTTCAGTTAATTGACACTACAGATGTATATCTGTTCAGTTATGGACACTAGATAGATATATATGTTTAGTTATAGGTCAACCCTGAAGTTATTTGTTCAGTTATGAACACTACAGATGTATATCTGTTCAGTTATGGACACTACAGATGTATATCTGTTCAGTTATAGGTCAACGCTGAAGTTATCTGTTCAGTTATTGACACTACAGATGTATATATGTTTAGTTATAGGTCAACCCTGAAGTAATCTGTTCAGTTAATTGACACTACAGATGTATATCTGTTCAGTTATGGACACTACAGATGTATAGCTGTTCAGTTATAGGTCAACGCTGAAGTTATCTGTTCAGTTATGGACACTACAGATGTATATATGTTTAGTTATGGACACTACAGATGTATATCTGTTCAGTTATAGGTCAACGCTGAAGTTATCTGTTCAGTTATTGACACTACATATGTATATATGTTTAGTTATGGACACTACAGATGTATATCTGTTCAGTTATGGACACTACAGATGTATATCTGTTCAGTTATAGGTCAACGCTGAAGTTATCTGTTCAGTTATGGACACTACAGATGTATATATGTTCAGTTATGGACACTACAGATGTATATCTGTTCAGTTATGGACACTACAGATGTATATCTGTTCAGTTATAGGACAGCCCTGAAGTTATCTGTTCAGTTATGCACCCTACAGTGGTATATTTGTTCAGTTATAGGGCAACACTGAAGTTGATCTGTTCAGTTATGGACACTACAGATGTATATCTGTTCAGTTATAGGACAGCCCTGAAGTTATCTGTTCAGTTATGCACCCTACAGTGGTATATTTGTTCAGTTATAGGGCAACACTGAAGTTGATCTGTTCAGTTATGCACCCTACAGTGGTATATTTGTTCAGTTATAGGGCAACACTTAAGTTATCTGTTCAGTTATGGACACTACAGTGGTATATTAGACTGGCTAAGTCCTTAAATTATGTTTGTTAATGTTTATACTATATGAGACAACTCAAGCTATCATCAAATAAAATAGTGTGCACTAAGTTCCCTTTGAATCATTCAGAGCTATTCAGACATGCTTGGGATTTTAGTTCACTCGTGGTCCGAGTATTAACTTTCATTCCAACCACTTCTCAAAGAAGCGAAAACGGGGTTGGCTGTGGTATGAAATAAAACCTTAATTTCGGCTTAAAAAGTTTGCATATTGTAAAGTTGAAACATTTAATAGGTAATTTTAACCAAGTTATTGAATTTCTTTTCGGTAAAAAGTGTTTTTAAACATGTTTTAATGTCGAAATAACCGTTATAAACTCCTGCTAATATAAGCTTTCCCATCGCTTAATGGAATTAAGGCGGGACCACATAATGAATCATTTTCAAACCCATTACATCTGCAACAATGATACAGTGTACACGTCTTCAGCATGACACAACAAATCTGAAAATGGCCCATAACTATATTCATAATTTTGCATTGCAGAGATGTTGAGATTTTATTTTATTTTCAGTAGGTGATAAAACTTGTGTTACTCGGTTTTTATCCTTAGGTTCTATAGTAAAATAAAAAAAATTGGCAGAGTAAAAAGATGATAATTTTCAAAATTTTGATTTTAAAAGATACATATATTGAATCAGTTTGCATGAATGTGCTTGAAATATACAGGGTTTTAAAAGAATCTCACTGTAGATACCTTAATTTTAACACTGAACTTGGTTGCACATCAAGGATAAAGACCGAGTTTTTCAACTACCAGAATGTATTGGTCAGTTCTTATTTCTGGTCACTGATTGGTCATTTCTTTTGATGATGCTCTATCAAAATTATGAATTGAATTCACTTTAAAAAAGAAATCCTCTGAAAAAGGTTAAACCTGGTCCATAACCTTGCCTTTTACAAGTGATTGTGTCCTTGCCTTTTACAAGTGATTGTGTCCTTGCCTTTTACAAGTGATTGTGTCTAATAACTTTCGATGTATTAAGTCTATAACAGTGAAACTTTGGTACGTGTACATCTTAAGCATGCTCCAATGAACACATCTGATATAAGCCCATACCTCTTGGATTAATATTTTTGGAATTATTTTCCTTTGAAAAAGGTTTAATCTTTAACTTAACCACACCCTGATTGTGGCTCATAGCTAATATCTTTCGAAGTATTAGGGCTACAACAATAAATCTGTGAACACATCTTTGGCATGATCCAATGAATACATCTGGAAAAAAACCATATCTCTCTGGAAAAAACCCCATATCTCTCCGATTCATGTTTTATTTAGTTTTTTTTTTTTAATTATTTCCCTTTGAAAAAGGTTTAACCTGGAATTTGACCTTGCCTTTTACAAGTGATTGTGGCTTATAACTTCCAAAATATTAGGTCTACAACAATGAAACTTTCACTTTTTCAGCATAACGCAGTGAATATGTATGAAAAAGCTCTATAACTCTTTGATACATGTTTTTTAGCTCGACCTTTCAAAGAAAAGGCTTTGAAATGGCAAGATTTTCTCCTCGGGTCAGCGTCTGTTAACTTTTTACGTTAAGCAAGCATTTTAGGAACTGCGTAAAGGAATTCAATGTAATACAATTTCATAAGATGAATATATGCAAGTAAGTCCCTTAACTCTGTTGGTTTAAACATATTTTATTTTTTCAATGGTTTACAATATTTCAGATATAATCATATTAAAGGATTATAAATATTAACAGAATTATCCCCTTTTTCAACTTAGTTTCCTAATAGACAAACAAGGCCTCCAAAGTCGAGCGTGCTCTCATCTTCAGCTTTTGTTTAATATATTTCCCTTTGAAAAAGGTTTTACCTGAAACGTAACACCTTTCCTTTCACACGTGACTGTGGCTAACAACCTTCAAGGTATTTTAGGTCTCACTGTCTGGTACGTGTTTCGGTGTAGAGCTTTTATGGTACGGTGTATTATTTTCATGATGGCGGACAATGTTTACGTCGGAAGGTAGGTGCCCACTTATTTCACCTGGAGCCAGTATGTTTCATAGTTTATATTATATATAATCATACTTGTAGTATCAGGGAAGGTCCAATGTCTTGAATTATTCCCGTTAATCTCACAGATTTTGGAGGTCTAGGTTCAAGGATCTATCACAAGAATATAAATCTAAAAAGACGGTTTAAATATCGAAAAAATATCACGTATGTCTAATGTTGAACCATGCAGGCAAGCAATGAATAAATTAGCTCAAAGATGCTTCTGCTATTCAGTCGTGTTAATTAATAACTGCATGGTTTGACTAACGGGCAATATTATGACGATGATGCACAATTTTCTTTTTAGATGGCGGATTATGTACGATTCATCCGGCATTAATAAAAGATACTGTGGTGCTTTATAAAGTTGTTAAAGGGACTGCTGTGTTTATTGATGATACGGTTGCTACAACAGTATGATTTAAACATATTTTATTGCCAATATTTTACAGACAGAATAATATCCACATATATACAATAGAAATATTATAATGACAAATGGGTTGGGTAACAAGTTCTACCAACATTAGTTTAAACCCTTCCCAGTTAACAACTTGAAATTACAAATCAGTATGGCTGAGTGAAATAAATTACAATGGCAAATAATACATTGAGAGAGAGAATGATGAATAGTAAACACAACATATATGAGAGAGAGAGAGAGAGAGAAAGAGAGAGAGAGAGAGAGAGAGAGAGAGAGAGTTTCCCAATCTTTAAGTTCCAATCAGTTCGAAAACATCAACGCTTTCACATAACATCAACATGACCTTGAGATATGTAATAACAACAACAACAAACACTGCACTGGTATGCGAATGCGTCGGAGAATCAGACACTTATGTAAACCTATGTGTTTCTTGTATATATGTTTGAACTGCTTCGAAGAGGGATTTATTTTCCCTGTCAGTTATCTGTTCACGGCCATAAAGGAGTGTGCTTACATTTAACGGGTGAAAATGGCGAGTAGACTGAAACAGATGAAGCCGATATGCTGTAAATTTGTAACAATGGAAAAAATAGTGTTCAGCATCTTCTACTTCACAGCCGCACTCGCAAGTCGGTGAATCACGTAAATGGTTAAGGTATAAATCATTATTGAGATTGCTACAAAAATTCCTCATTCTGGCATGTAAAACGGCAAATAATCTTTGTCCACATAAGTAGTATGGTGGAACTTTTGTACTGAAAAATACAGATGTTAATAGTCTTCTCTTAAAAATTGCGATACTTTCAGAGTTTCGTATTGATATTGGCAAGTCATTCCATAGTTTAAGAGAGGAAGGAACAAATGATTTATTGTATATTTCAGTTCTCCTAGCGATAGTGGCGTAGTTATCGTTATTTCTGAGATTGTTTGCGCTGGCATCTCCAACTAGCTGTGGGAAAATGTTTGAAATATAATTCGGAACGGTTCCATTTTTAACATTATAAACTGAAATAAGTTTTTGCATTTGCCTTCTATCAGAAAATGAAACCCATCCTATTTCGGATATTAAGCGATGTATGGATACAGATCGGGTTAGCCTCGTATTGTAACTTTTCCAAGCTATCTTTTTCTAGTGAAGTACATCCATCCCATGTAATTGATGTATATGCTACAATAGTAATAAAGCGTTGGAAAAATATAACACCATGCAGTTGTACAACGGGACTCAGATATATATATATATTTTACTGATTTAAAGCTACACACGCCATGTTTAAATCGCATGCCGGTTGTGTGTGGGAACGCTTATACAAACTGCCGACCTTTTAAAGGGACATCGTTAGTTCTTGGGGTGTGACTCAAATTCGAGGTTCAGTTTAAAGAGGCGCGCAACAATGTTACGGCGTTTTGTACACATTTACATGCATACAATCACGTCTATAAACAGTGTTTTCTCCGCTTTTTGTCGACCTTACCCCACTATTCAATAAGCAGAAAGTTATGTGAGTGTTTTAAACAGTTCGTAATTTTTTCTGTTAGTTTTGAGAAATAATGAAAAAATATTTTATCCTGAAGTAAAATTACCACAGTGATTAATATTGAAAAGTGGCTATAATATAGTCTATATATTGTGTGTATGCCAAATTCTGTTAAAAATGTTATGTAAATGCTTCATTGTTGATAATATATTGAATCTTACTTCCCCCCGCCACCCCTAACTCTCCACCCCCACCACCCCAGCACTGTATTAGAACATAAGCAAATAACGGTTTTACTTTTACATTGGTTCGCTTTATACTTTTTGGTGGGGGGGGGGGGGGGGGGGGAGGGGGTATTGAAAGCTACTCAACTGCTGTTTATTCTGGAAAATATATTTAAAGTGGGGAGGGGAGGGGAGGGTGGAGGTGGAGGGTGCACTATTATGGTCAAGCGCATGTGCCACTGGGGGGGGGGGGGGGGTGGAGAGGGGGGGTATTGAAAGCTACTCAACTGCTGTTTATTCTGGAAAATATATTTAAAGTGGGGAGGGGAGGGGAGGGTGGAGGTGGAGGGTGCACTATTATGGTCAAGCGCATGTGCCACTGGGGGGGGGGGGGGGGGGGTGGAGAGGGGGGGGGTATTGAAAGCTACTCAACTGCTGTTTATTCTGGAAAATATATTTAAAGTGGGGAGGGGAGGGGAGGGTGGAGGTGGAGGGTGCACTATAATGGTCAAGCGCATGTGCCACTGGGGTGGGGGGGAGGGTGAGAGAGGGGGTGGGGGTATTGAAAGCTACTCAACTGCTGTTTATTCTGGAAAATATATTTAAAGTGGGAGGGGAGGGGAGGGTGGAGGTGGAGGGTGCACTATAATGGTCAAGCGCATGTGCCACTGGGGGGGGGGGGGGGGGGAGAGGGGGGGGGGGGGTATTGAAAGCTACTCAACTGCTGTTTATTCTGGAAAATATATTTAAAGTGGGGAGGGGAGGGGAGGGAGGAGGTGGAGGGTGCACTATAATGGTCATGCGCATGTGCCACTGGACACTTCGTCACGCACTCTATTTGTATCATATATTTTTTTCTTTCAAAATCTTCATGAGAAATATTATTTAAGTAGCTTTAACAACTTAATCAAAAAAAGACGGCTGTAAAGGTCTTGTATGGTTCAAAACTCTTTGCCTATTGGCTTAAAGAACAAAAGATGATCCATGGAGTAAATTTCGCAAATGTCTCCGTCTTTTATCATGTTTATGAAACAAATATTTTCGGTACCGATACCTTTTATCTACGTTGTGGGAGCATGTGTGACGAAAAAGAAAAAAAGAAAAAATATGGTGTTTAAACTAGGGCACACGCCGTTTATAAACGCAATAATCTGTATGGTTGATTATGAAAAGACTATAAGAACACGATTCTGGTTATCATTAAACATACTTTGTCATATATTATTTATTAGTTTGAAACTCCGTTTTAATGAAAATCCTTAAATGGGGAGATACACCATCAATTTAAATAAACGTTACCTTATATTAAGGGGACACACGGCAATCTTGTTCCCAAAAAACACGTGACGTCACGCTATTTTTTCTACTAAACTTGACTAGATGAAAATCATACGGGATTTTTTTATTATTTTATAGTTCAAACAGATTATTTTGGGAAATTCCTAATTGTTGAGTACACTATATATTTAATTCAGCAAAATCTTCCCTAAAATAACGGAAAAAACAAATGTATATATTCCAAAGTTGTGTTTCTCCAACATTTAAATATGTACACGCCGCTTTAAAGCAAGAAGCGCAGGATGTACATTATTCAAACTTCAAGATTGCCATTTGTCCCTTTAAGCACCGCTGCGGGTTCGAATTCCACTGGGCGCTCGACATGTTAAGTGAGAAAGTGTCGATTCTTACGGATGGCGGGAGGTATACAGTATGGTTCTACCCAGGGAAAATGGGGTGGTTTTCCTATACTGCAGATTAATCGACCGCCATATATGGTCTAACATATGTTAAAGGAGCTATCCCACCACCAACAGCCACATTTTACTACATGTGTACACTGTTTCTAAACCTACTGACGACGAGGGATATATATATATATATATAAAACTTAACATATTTTGAGAATCCAATCTCTTTAGACACAATATAAAAGGCTTTTAACCAGCCAGGCAAAACCCCAAAACTGGAGCGACGTTACCAACACATAATTCATTAGAGTTACCAACTCATAATTCATTTTACGCATATTCACAATCACGAATATTTTAATAACCCGTGAATAAACCTATACTTTAATCGATAAAATACATTATTATATGACCTGAACATCTGGATAGAGTTTTGAAAAACGGGTTTGTAGTGTAATTTTGCTGTTATTTAGCGGGTTATTTTCTTTAAAGATGACGTAAAACACCACTGAAACACAACACATTGTCCCTTTAAGGGGGTTCAGGATTTTTCTAGAAATATCTTAAATTATAAAAATCTTCCAATTCATGGTAAAACACTTATATCAATCAAAATATGATGTTCGAACCATTTTGTTAATGTCTAAACTTTGAAAACACCATATAGCTAGGACGGAATCGGACGTAAAATGCTGAAATTAACCCTGGTGCGTCACCTAGGATAGCACGTATTACTGTGCAGAATGAATTTCTTTGCAAATAAGGGTTCATTTTAGGCTCATTCATTATGTTTTGGCCATGGTTAGAATAGAAAATATTAATATTTGTCAATTTTAAGTCGGACACCTAGACCCCCATGAAAAGCCCAGTGTTTTTTTGGGAAAAATTCGACGTGAATTGAAAAAAGGGGGAATTTTGACAATGTTAAAATAAAGAAGAAAGCTAGTATTTTTTAAATGTATTAAGTCTCAGTCTTTCATTTAATATTAAATTCACATCAAGAACATGCTTAATGGACATGTTATGATGGTCAACTAAGAAACAACATTTAAAAGTTTTAAAAAAAGGGCATTTTTTTCTCAAAAAAGGGGGAAAA
>JAWPHD010026232.1:0-13765 GCA_037043455.1 Cyrtodaria siliqua | reverse complement strand
CGGTGCATCGCGGAGTATTACAATTTTCATATTTTACTGAGTTGTTCATAATCTGGGTTTCGTAGCACTGCGGGTTTGCCTTATCAAACAAATTACATTATAACCAAAGTAGTTCTCTTTGCAAACAAACCGAATGGTAACAAACTTTGAAAATATGTTGAAATACAGACAAAAAGGTCCATCATCGTTTTAGTAAAAAAGGTTGGACCCTAAGGGGGCTCTGCCCACAGTTTAATGTACATTTCTCAATCATCACACCCATGACAAGCCCTTAGCCTGAGATCCTGAGCAAAATAAATCAACATCATCATTGTGTCATACATTTCTTAGAAGACAATAATAATTACCCATGTTTCTCATACCAATAGAAATATCAAAAAGCATTTTCTGTACAACTTTTAGTCCCATTTCTTTAAGATTACCCCACCCCTCAAAACATGCTAAAAAATGCAATTTTAGCAATATTTCAAATGTCAATAAATAATATAAAAAAAAATTCCTACACATATCAGGATCACGTCTGCCACTCATAATGCTCTTGCATATCAGGAAATGCTAAATTTCTACATACCTAGTCCGGCGTTTTAAAAAGTTATTCCATGCTGATCTCCCCGTCAGTGTGAAATGAGCCATTTTTACTTCTCTCTTAGGAAGTTTTTGATTGGTTCTCATTTTTCTATTTATAGCCTCCAAAAAACCCAAGAATGCATATTCCAATACACCAAAATAAACTTAAAAGTACTCAAAACTGAAAAAAAACATCAAACATGTGCTTCATAATTATTATAAATACACATCCATGGACCTAAAAGATGCTTAGTTTATTTCTTCTGATTTACACCATGGACATTCATGCGAAACAGAGGAGTGCCCTCTTAAGGCCAAAGTTGTACGTTAAAAAATTTGAAACGCTCCTTTTTCATTTTGCGAATTTATTCCGGACGTCTTGACATACGAATTATTGCGATTGTTCAAAAATTGGCCTAGCAAGCACCTTTTTTAAGATAACACTAAGAAATAGCCTTTTTAACAGCTGTTTTTGCAAACTTTTTTCTTTCGGTCTGTGTTTTTTTCCATAGCATGAAAAAGGCTCTCTGAAACTGTGCAATCAGAAGTCATTTCAATCTCTAAAGTTGCCCTCCTATAACCCGATTTATATAAAGCCGTCTATATTATGCGATTTTTTTATTCTTAACGTGACACGACAAAATGACGTCAATGTGACATGACGTTCGACGCCACATGCTATTCTATGTTAACGTCATCTTACTATGACATCAAAATACCATATGCAACCTGTGACTTAAACGGGACATTACCATTAGCTAACTGTCAATACTCACTGAAACAATGTTATTGGCAAACCCAAGAATTACACCAATGAGTAGTTTTTAAATGGCATAAAGCCCACACTCAATCTTAGAAAATCCTACTAAAACCGCAAGGCACTTGGGATCTTGAGATATCGCAAGTTAGATATCTCACGATAAGTTGCGATACATCTTGAAACAGTTGTAAGAATAGATCTCAATTTATCTTGAGATATCAATGACTCAAAGACACATTGAGATATCTCAAGATAATTATCTCAAAACAACTCAAGATATCTCAAGACAGTTATCTCAGAGTAAATTGAGATATATATTGCTGTTATATTGAGGATTAATTGAGATATCTCAATACAAATATCTCAATATAAATTGAGATATCTCAAGATAAAATGTGATATCTCAACTGGAGTATCTCAAGATATATTAGACAATATATCGGAGATATCTCAAGATACGGTGCATCGCGAGTATTACACTTTCTCACTCTCTCTCTACCTGAGTTGTTCATAATCTGGGTTTCGTTGCAATGCGGGTTGCCTCTATCAACAAATTACATTATAACCAAAGTAGTTCTCTTTGCCAAACAAACCGAATGGGTAACAACTTTGAAATATTTTGAAATACAGACAAAAAGAGTCCATCATTTGACTGGTTTTATTAAAAAAAGGTTATGGACCCATAAGGGGGCACTCCACAGTTTATGTAACATTTCGCAATCATCAACACACATGACCAAGCCCTTAGCCTGAATCCTTGAGCAAAAATAAATCACAATCATCATTGTGTCCATACATTTCTTCTAGAAGACACAATAAAATTAACCATGTTTCCTATACCAAATAGAAGTATCAAAAAGCATTTTCTGTACAACTTTAGTCCCATTTTTTTCAGATTACCCACCCGCTGCAAAACATGCTAATAATGTCAATTTTAGCAATACTTCCTCACACACACATGTCACATAAATAAAAATAAAAAAAACATTCCTACACATATCAGGATCATGTACTGCATCTCATAACTGCTCTTGCATATCAGGAAATGCTAAATTTTACATACCTAGTCCGGCGTTTTAAAAAGTTATTCCATGCTGATCTCCCCCGTCAGTGAAAATGAGCCATTTTACTTACTTTTAGGAAGTTTTGATTGTCTCATTTTTCTATTATAGCCTCCAAAAACCCCAAAGAATGCATATTCCATGACAATACACCAACATAAACTTAAAAGTACTCAAAACTGAAAAAAACATCAACATGTGCTTCATAATTATTATAAATACCATCCATGGACCTAAAGAGATGCTTAGTTTATTTCTTTCTGATTTACACCATGGACATTCATGCGAAACAGAGGAGTGCCCTCTTAACGGAAAGTTGTCCGTTAAAAAATTTGAAAACGCTCCTTTTTTCATTTTGCGAATTTATTCCGGACGTCTTGACATACGAATTATTGCGATTGTCCAAAATTGGCCTAGCAGCACCTTTTTAAGATACACTAAAATAGCCTTTTAACAGCTTTTTTGCAAACTATTTCTTTCGGTCTGTTTTTTTTTCCATAGCATGAAAAAGCGTCTGAAATGTGCAATCAGAAGTCATTTCAACTCTAAAAAGTTGCCTCCTATAACCCGATTTATATAAAGCCGCTATAGTTATGCGATTTTTTTATTTTAACGTGACACGACAAAATGACGTCATGTGGACATGACGTCACGCCACATGCTATTCTATGTTTAACGTCATCTTACTATGACATCAAAATACCATAGCAACCAGTACTTAAACGGGACAATACCATTAGCTAACTGTCAATATAATGCGAAACAATGTTATGGCAAACCCAAGAATTACACCAATGGTTAGTTTTAAATGGCATAAAGGCCCACCTCAAACTTAGAAAATCCTACTAAAACCGCAAGGCACTTGGATCTTGAGCTATACGCAAGTTAGATATCTCACGATAAGTTGCGATACATCTTGAAAAATTGTAAGATATATTCTCAATTTATCTTGAGATATCACTGACTCAAGACACATTGAGATATCTCAAGATAATTATCTCAAAACAACTCAAGATATCTCAAGCAGTTATCTCAAGATAAATTGAGATATATATTGCTGTTATATTGAGATTAAATGAGATATCTCAATACAAATATCTCAATATAAATTGAGATATCTCAAGATAAAAGTGTGATACTCTCAACATGGAGTATCTCAAGATATATTAGACATATATCGAGACTATCTCAAGATACGGTGCATCGCGGAGTATTACAATTTTCATATTTTACTGAGTTGTTCATAATCTGGGTGGTAGTTTCGTTGCAATCGCGGTGTTTGCCTTATCAACAAATTACATTATAACCAAAGTAGTTCTCTTTGCAAACAAATCCGAATGGTAACAAAACTTTGAAAATATTTTGAATTACAGACAAAAAGTCCATCATTTGACTTTTTTATTAAAAAAAGGTTGGACCCTTAAGGGGCACTCCACAGTTTCTAATGTACATTTCTCAATCATCAAACCCATGACAAGCCTTAGCCCTGAATCATTGAGCAAAAATAAATCACATCATCATTGTGTCATACATTTCTTAGAAGACAATAAAATTACCCATGTTTCCATTCCAACTAGAAGTATCAAAAAGCATTTTCTGTACACTTTAGAGTCCTCATTTTTTTTCAGATTACCCCACCCCTCAAAACACTGCAAAAAATGCAATTTTAGCAATATTTCAAATGTCAATTAATAGAAATAAACAAAATTCCTACACATATCAGGATCATGTCTGCACTCATAATGCTCTTGCATATCAGGAAATGCTTAGATTTGTACAGTACCTAGTCCTGGCGTTTTTAAAAAGTTATTCCATGCTGATCTCCCCGTCAGTGAAATGAGCCATTTTACTTACTTTTAGGAAGTTTTGATTAGTTCTCATTTTTCTATTTATAGCCTCCAAAAAACCCAAAGAATGCATATTCCAAATACACCAAAATAAACTCTAAAAGTACTCAAAACTGAAAAAAACATCAAACATGTGCTTCATAATTATTATAAATACCATCCATGGACCTAAAAAGATGCTTAGTTTATTTCTTTCTGATTTACACCATGGACATTCATGCGAAACAGAGGAGTGCCCTCTTAAGGGAAAGTTGTACGTTAAAAAATTTGAAACGCTCCTTTTTTCATTTTGCGAATTTATTCCGGACGTCTTGACATACGAATTATTGCGATTGTCCAAAAATTGGCCTAGCAGCACCTTTTTAAGATAACACTAAAATAGCCTTTTTTAACAGCTTTTTTGCAACTCTTTTTTCTTTCGGTCTGTTTTTTTTTCCATAGCATGAAAAGGTCTGAAATGTGCAATCAGAAGTCATTTCAACTCTAAAAAGTTGCCTCCTATAACCCGATTTATTCTAAAGCCGCTATATTATGCGATTTTTTTATTTTAACGTGACACGACAACATGACGTCATGTGACATGACGTAACGCCACATGCTATTCTATGTTTAAACGCCCATCTTAACTATGACATCAAAATACCATAGCAACCAGTACTTAAACGGGACATTACCATTAGCAAACTGTCAATATAATGAAACAGTGTTATGGCAAACCCAAGCAATTACACCAATGGTTAGTTTTTAAATGGCATAAAGCCCACCTCAAACTTAGAAAATCCTACAAAAACCGCAAGGCACAGTGTGGATCTTGAGATATCGCAAGTTAGATATCTCACGATAAGTTGCGATACATCTTGAAAAATTGTAAGATATATCTCAATTATCTTGAGATATCAATGACTCAAGACACATTGAGACAAGATAATTATCTCAAAACAACTCAAGATATCTCAAGACAGTTATCTCAAGATAAATTGAGATATATATAGAGTTATATTGAGATTAATTGAGATATCTCAATACAAATATCTCAATATAAATTGAGATATCTCAAGATAAAATGTGATATCTCAACATGGAGTATCTCAAGATATATTAGACATATATCGAGATATCTCAAGATACGGTGCATCGCGGAGTATTACAATTTTCATATTTTACTGAGTTGTTCATAATCTGGGTTTCGTAGCACTGCGGGTTTGCCTTATCAACAAATTACATTATAACCAAAGTAGTTCTCTTTGCAAACAAACCGAATGGTAACAAACTTTGAAAATATGTTGAAATACAGACAAAAAGTCCATCATTTGACTGTTTTAGTAAAAAAAGGTTGGACCCTTAAGGGGGCACTCCACAGTTTAATGTACATTTCTCAATCATCAAACCCATGACAAGCCCTTAGCCTGAATCCTTGAGCAAAAATAAATCACATCATCATTGTGTCATACATTTCTTAGAAGACAATAAAATTACCCATGTTTCCATACCAAATAGAAATATCAAAAAGCATTTTCTGTACAACTTTAGTCCCATTTCTTTAAGATTACCCCACCCCTCAAAACATGCTAAAAATGCAATTTTAGCAATATTTCAAATGTCAATAAATAATAAAAAAAAAAATTCCTACACATATCAGGATCACGTCTGCACTCATAATGCTCTTGCATATCAGGAAATGCTAAATTTTACATACCTAGTCCGGCGTTTTAAAAAGTTATTCCATGCTGATCTCCCCGTCAGTGAAAATGAGCCATTTTACTTACTTTTAGGAAGTTTTTGATTGGTTCTCATTTTTCTATTTATAGCCTCCAAAAACCCCAAAGAATGCATATTCCAATACACCAAAATAAACTTAAAAGTACTCAAAACTGAAAAAAACATCAAACATGTGCTTCATAATTATTATAAATACCATCCATGGACCTAAAAGATGCTTAGTTTATTTCTTTCTGATTTACACCATGGACATTCATGCGAAACTGAGGAGTGCCCTCTTAAGGGAAAGTTGTCCGTTAAAAAATTTGAAACGCTCCTTTTTTCATTTTGCGAATTTATTCCGGACGTCTTGACATACGAATTATTGCGATTGTCCAAAAATTGGCCTAGCAGCACCTTTTTAAGATAACACTAAAATAGCCTTTTTAACAGCTTTTTTGCAAACTTTTTTCTTTCGGTCTGTTTTTTTTCCATAGCATGAAAAAGGTCTGAAATGTGCAATCAGAAGTCATTTCAACTCTAAAAAGTTGCCTCCTATAACCCGATTTATATAAAGCCGCTATATTATGCGATTTTTTTATTTTAACGTGACACGACAAAATGACGTCATGTGACATGACGTCACGCCACATGCTATTCTATGTTTAACGCCATCTTACTATGACATCAAAATACCATAGCAACCAGTACTTAAACGGGACATTACCATTAGCAAACTGTCAATATAATGAAACAGTGTTATGGCAAACCCAAGAATTACACCAATGGTTAGTTTTTAAATGGCATAAAGCCCACCTCAAACTTAGAAAATCCTACAAAAACCGCAAGGCACATGGGATCTTGAGATATCGCAAGTTAGATATCTCACGATAAGTTGCGATACATCTTGAAAAATTGTAAGATATATCTCAATTTATCTTGAGATATCAATGACTCAAGACACATTGAGATATCTCAAGATAATTATCTCAAAACAACTCAAGATATCTCAAGACAGTTATCTCAAGATAAATTGAGATATATATAGAGTTATATTGAGATTAATTGAGATATCTCAATACAAATATCTCAATATAAATTGAGATATCTCAAGATAAAATGTGATATCTCAACATGGAGTATCTCAAGATATATTAGACATATATCGAGATATCTCAAGATACGGTGCATCGCGGAGTATTACAATTTTCATATTTTACTGAGTTGTTCATAATCTGGGTTTCGTAGCACTGCGGGTTTGCCTTATCAACAAATTACATTATAACCAAAGTAGTTCTCTTTGCAAACAAACCGAATGGTAACAAACTTTGAAAATATGTTGAAATACAGACAAAAAGTCCATCATTTGACTGTTTTAGTAAAAAAAGGTTGGACCCTTAAGGGGGCACTCCACAGTTTAATGTACATTTCTCAATCATCAAACCCATGACAAGCCCTTAGCCTGAATCCTTGAGCAAAAATAAATCACATCATCATTGTGTCATACATTTCTTAGAAGACAATAAAATTACCCATGTTTCCATACCAAATAGAAATATCAAAAAGCATTTTCTGTACAACTTTAGTCCCATTTCTTTAAGATTACCCCACCCCTCAAAACATGCTAAAAATGCAATTTTAGCAATATTTCAAATGTCAATAAATAATAAAAAAAAAAATTCCTACACATATCAGGATCACGTCTGCACTCATAATGCTCTTGCATATCAGGAAATGCTAAATTTTACATACCTAGTCCGGCGTTTTAAAAAGTTATTCCATGCTGATCTCCCCGTCAGTGAAAATGAGCCATTTTACTTACTTTTAGGAAGTTTTTGATTGGTTCTCATTTTTCTATTTATAGCCTCCAAAAAACCCAAAGAATGCAAATTCCAATACACCAAAATAAACTTAAAAGTACTCAAAACTGAAAAAAACATCAAACATGTGCTTCATAATTATTATAAATACCATCCATGGACCTAAAAGATGCTTAGTTTATTTCTTTCTGATTTACACCATGGACATTCATGCGAAACAGAGGAGTGCCCTCTTAAGGGAAAGTTGTACGTTAAAAAATTTGAAACGCTCCTTTTTTCATTTTGCGAATTTATTCCGGACGTCTTGACATACGAATTATTGCGATTGTTCAAAAATTGGCCTAGCAGCACCTTTTTTAAGATAACACTAAAATAGCCTTTTTAACAGCTTTTTTGCAAACTTTTTTCTTTCGGTCTGTTTTTTTTCCATAGCATGAAAAAGGTCTGAAATGTGCAATCAGAAGTCATTTCAACTCTGAAAAGTTGCCTCCTATAACCCGATTTATATAAAGCCGCTATATTATGCGATTTTTTTATTTTAACGTGACACGACAAAATGACGTCATGTGACATGACGTCACGCCACATGCTATTCTATGTTTAACGTCATCTTACTATGACATCAAAATACCATAGCAACCAGTACTTAAACGGGACATTACCATTAGCTAACTGTCAATATAATGAAACAATGTTATGGCAAACCCAAGAATTACACCAATGGTTAGTTTTTAAATGGCATAAAGCCCACCTCAAACTTAGAAAATCCTACTAAAACCGCAAGGCACTTGGGATCTTGAGATATCGCAAGTTAGATATCTCACGATAAGTTGCGATACATCTTGAAACATTGTAAGATATATCTCAATTTATCTTGAGATATCAATGACTCAAGACACATTGAGATATCTCAAGATAATTATCTCAAAACAACTCAAGATATCTCAAGACAGTTATCTCAAGATAAATTGAGATATATATTGTGTTATATTGAGATTAATTGAGATATCTCAATACAAATATCTCAATATAAATTGAGATATCTCAAGATAAAATGTGATATCTCAACATGGAGTATCTCAAGATATATTAGACATATATCGAGATATCTCAAGATACGGTGCATCGCGGAGTATTACAATTTTCATATTTTACTGAGTTGTTCATAATCTGGGTTTCGTTGCAATGCGGGTTTGCCTTATCAACAAATTACATTATAACCAAAGTAGTTCTCTTTGCAAACAAACCGAATGGTAACAAACTTTGAAAATATTTTGAAATACAGACAAAAAGTCCATCATTTGACTGTTTTATTAAAAAAAGGTTGGACCCTTAAGGGGGCACTCCACAGTTTAATGTACATTTCTCAATCATCAAACCCATGACAAGCCCTTAGCCTGAATCCTTGAGCAAAAATAAATCACATCATCATTGTGTCATACATTTCTTAGAAGACAATAAAATTACCCATGTTTCCATACCAAATAGAAGTATCAAAAAGCATTTTCTGTACAACTTTAGTCCCATTTTTTTCAGATTACCCCACCCTCAAAACATGCTAAAAATGCAATTTTAGCAATATTTCAAATGTCAATAAATAAAAATAAAAAAAATTCCTACACATATCAGGATCATGTCTGCACTCATAATGCTCTTGCATATCAGAAATGCTAAATTTTACATACCTAGTCCGGCGTTTTAAAAAGTTATTCCATGCTGATCTCCCCGTCAGTGAAAATGAGCCATTTTACTTACTTTTAGGAAGTTTTTGATTGGTTCTCATTTTTCTATTTATAGCCTCAAAAACCCCAAAGAATGCATATTCCAATACACCAAAATAAACTTAAAAGTACTCAAAACTGAAAAAAACATCAAACATGTGCTTCATAATTATTATAAATACCATCCATGACCTAAAAGATGCATGCTTAGTTTATTTCTTTCTGATTTACACCATGGACATTCATGCGAAACAGAGGAGTGCCCTCTTAAGGGAAAGTTGTCCGTTAAAAAATTTGAAACGCTCCTTTTTTCATTTTGCGAATTTATTCCGGACGTCTTGACATACGAATTATTGCGATTGTCCAAAAATTGGCCTAGCAGCACCTTTTTAAGATAACACTAAAATAGCCTTTTTAACAGCTTTTTTGCAAACATTTTTCTTTCGGTCTGTTTTTTTTTCCATAGCATGAAAAAGGTCTGAAATGTGCAATCAGAAGTCATTTCAACTCTAAAAAGTTGCCTCCTATAACCCGATTTATATAAAGCCGCTATATTATGCGATTTTTTTATTTTAACGTGACACGACAAAATGACGTCATGTGACATGACGTCACGCCACATGCTATTCTATGTTTAACGTCATCTTACTATGACATCAAAATACCATAGCAACCAGTACTTAAACGGGACATTACCATTAGCTAACTGTCAATATAATGAAACAATGTTATGGCAAACCCAAGAATTACACCAATGGTTAGTTTTTAAATGGCATAAAGCCCACCTCAAACTTAGAAAATCCTACTAAAACCGCAAGGCACTTGGGATCTTGAGATATCGCAAGTTAGATATCTCACGATAAGTTGCGATACATCTTGAAAAATTGTAAGATATATCTCAATTTATCTTGAGATATCAATGACTCAAGACACATTGAGATATCTCAAGATAATTATCTCAAAACAACTCAAGATATCTCAAGACAGTTATCTCAAGATAAATTGAGATATATATTGTGTTATATTGAGATTAATTGAGATATCTCAATACAAATATCTCAATATAAATTGAGATATCTCAAGATAAAATGTGATATCTCAACATGGAGTATCTCAAGATATATTAGACATATATCGAGATATCTCAAGATACGGTGCATCGCGGAGTATTACAATTTTCATATTTTACTGAGTTGTTCATAATCTGGGTTTCGTTGCAATGCGGGTTTGCCTTATCAACAAATTACATTATAACCAAAGTAGTTCTCTTTGCAAACAAACCGAATGGTAACAAACTTTGAAAATATTTTGAAATACAGACAAAAAGTCCATCATTTGACTGTTTTATTAAAAAAAGGTTGGACCCTTAAGGGGGCACTCCACAGTTTAATGTACATTTCTCAATCATCAAACCCATGACAAGCCCTTAGCCTGAATCATTGAGCAAAAATAAATCACATCATCATTGTGTCATACATTTCTTAGAAGACAATAAAATTACCCATGTTTCCATACCAAATAGAAGTATCAAAAAGCATTTTCTGTACAACTTTAGTCCCATTTTTTTCAGATTACCCCACCCCTCAAAACATGCAAAAAATGCAATTTTAGCAATATTTCAAATGTCAATAAATAGAAATAAAAAAAAATCCTACACATATCAGGATCATGTCTGCACTCATAATGCTCTTGCATATCAGGAAATGCTTAATTTTACATACCTAGTCCGGCGTTTTAAAAAGTTATTCCATGCTGATCTCCCCGTCAGTGAAAATGAGCCATTTTACTTACTTTTAGGAAGTTTTTGATTGGTTCTCATTTTTCTATTTATAGCCTCCAAAAAACCCAAAGAATGCATATTCCAATACACCAAAATAAACTTAAAAGTACTCAAAACTGAAAAAAACATCAAACATGTGCTTCATAATTATTATAAATACCATCCATGGACCTAAAAGATGCTTAGTTTATTTCTTTCTGATTTACACCATGGACATTCATGCGAAACTGAGGAGTGCCCTCTTAAGGGAAAGTTGTCCGTTAAAAAATTTGAAACGCTCCTTTTTTCATTTTGCGAATTTATTCCGGACGTCTTGACATACGAATTATTGCGATTGTCCAAAAATTGGCCTAGCAGCACCTTTTTAAGATAACACTAAAATAGCCTTTTTAACAGCTTTTTTGCAAACTTTTTTCTTTCGGTCTGTTTTTTTTCCATAGCATGAAAAAGGTCTGAAATGTGCAATCAGAAGTCATTTCAACTCTAAAAAGTTGCCTCCTATAACCCGATTTATATAAAGCCGCTATATTATGCGATTTTTTTATTTTAACGTGACACGACAAAATGACGTCATGTGACATGACGTTACGCCACATGCTATTCTATGTTTAACGCCATCTTACTATGACATCAAAATACCATAGCAACCAGTACTTAAACGGGACATTACCATTAGCAAACTGTCAATATAATGAAACAGTGTTATGGCAAACCCAAGAATTACACCAATGGTTAGTTTTTAAATGGCATAAAGCCCACCTCAAACTTAGAAAATCCTACAAAAACCGCAAGGCACATGGGATCTTGAGATATCGCAAGTTAGATATCTCACGATAAGTTGCGATACATCTTGAAAAATTGTAAGATATATCTCAATTTATCTTGAGATATCAATGACTCAAGACACATTGAGATATCTCAAGATAATTATCTCAAAACAACTCAAGATATCTCAAGACAGTTATCTCAAGATAAATTGAGATATATATAGAGTTATATTGAGATTAATTGAGATATCTCAATACAAATATCTCAATATAAATTGAGATATCTCAAGATAAAATGTGATATCTCAACATGGAGTATCTCAAGATATATTAGACATATATCGAGATATCTCAAGATACGGTGCATCGCGGAGTATTACAATTTTCATATTTTACTGAGTTGTTCATAATCTGGGTTTCGTAGCACTGCGGGGTTTGCCTTATCAACAAATTACATTATAACCAAAGTAGTTCTCTTTGCAAACAAACCGAATGGTAACAAACTTTGAAAATATGTTGAAATACAGACAAAAAGTCCATCATTTGACTGTTTTAGTAAAAAAAGGTTGGACCCTTAAGGGGGCACTCCACAGTTTAATGTACATTTCTCAATCATCAAACCCATGACAAGCCCTTAGCCTGAATCCTTGAGCAAAAATAAATCACATCATCATTGTGTCATACATTTCTTAGAAGACAATAAAATTACCCATGTTTCCATACCAAATAGAAATATCAAAAAGCATTTTCTGTACAACTTTAGTCCCATTTCTTTAAGATTACCCCACCCCTCAAAACATGCTAAAAATGCAATTTTAGCAATATTTCAAATGTCAATAAATAATAAAAAAAAAAATTCCTACACATATCAGGATCACGTCTGCACTCATAATGCTCTTGCATATCAGGAAATGCTAAATTTTACATACCTAGTCCGGCGTTTTAAAAAGTTATTCCATGCTGATCTCCCCGTCAGTGAAAATGAGCCATTTTACTTACTTTTAGGAAGTTTTTGATTGGTTCTCATTTTTCTATTTATAGCCTCCAAAAACCCCAAAGAATGCATATTCCAATACACCAAAATAAACTTAAAAGTACTCAAAACTGAAAAAAACATCAAACATGTGCTTCATAATTATTATAAATACCATCCATGGACCTAAAAGATGCTTAGTTTATTTCTTTCTGATTTACACCATGGACATTCATGCGAAACAGAGGAGTGCCCTCTTAAGGGAAAGTTGTACGTTAAAAAATTTGAAACGCTCCTTTTTTCATTTTGCGAATTTATTCCGGACGTCTTGACATACGAATTATTGCGATTGTTCAAAAATTGGCCTAGCAGCACCTTTTTTAAGATAACACTAAAATAGCCTTTTTAACAGCTTTTTTGCAAACTTTTTTCTTTCGGTCTGTTTTTTTTCCATAGCATGAAAAAGGTCTGAAATGTGCAATCAGAAGTCATTTCAACTCTAAAAAGTTGCCTCCTATACCCGATTTATATAAAGCCGCTATATTATGCGATTTTTTTATTTTAACGTGACACGACAAAATGACGTCATGTGACATGACGTCACGCCACATGCTATTCTATGTTTAACGTCATCTTACTATGACATCAAAATACCATAGCAACCAGTACTTAAACGGGACATTACCATTAGCTAACTGTCAATATAATGAAACAATGTTATGGCAAACCCAAGAATTACACCAATGGTTAGTTTTTAAATGGCATAAAGCC
>JAWPHD010026231.1:0-13771 GCA_037043455.1 Cyrtodaria siliqua | reverse complement strand
GGCCTGACGTTGGCCCGATATATAATAACAGACATTAGAAGAAATGTGCTATATTCATTCAGATTAATGCATTGAACGATCATTTTAGCATGACATACAAACAAAAAATTCAAAAATTGGAAAATATTGAATTAATTGGCTCTACGTCGGCCCGACGTCGGCATATCCAACATTTAGCCGACATCTGACCGATATCTTTTCAGCAAATCATAAAAAAAAACACAAACCCAGTCAGCAAGCCAATATCGGACCGATACGTTTCCTATATACAGATAACGGATAGACATCGGGCCTTGCCGCTCTGTTACTGATATCGGTAACAGAGCGGCAGTCTGCATAACGGCCCGATGTCTATGACAGATAACGGATACATCGGGCTGATCTGCCGACATTCCGAACAATTACCAAAAATCTATCCGATATGGCCATGCTGGCTGGGAAGTGGTGGGGTGGCTTGTAGTCTAAGACTTTCCAGGAGAGGGATGTCTGTCTGAGGAAACTTTTCCTCTTTTTTTTCAGGTGGTGGTGGTGTGTGTGTGTGTGGGTGTGGGGGGGGGGGGGGGGGAGGGGGGGATATATATTGTAGATTATTTTAGGGGTTAGACTGAAGAAACGCTTTCCGTTCATGGCGAGGGTGGTTTGTCCATAAATAATCAATCATTTAAAACTTCTTATTCTTCCAGTACTGTGCTGGGTTCCTCTGGCACAACGGTGAATATTTACATGAGTGATGGAAAGTTCAAGGTGAAGTTAAAACTTGCTCAACATAAACCCACAAAAGTGTTCGTAAGAAGTGAAAGAAATTATAATCGATTTGTCCACAATTAATCATTTAAACTAGCTCAACATCAACTCACAAAAGTGTTATTACAAAGTAAAAGCAATCCGAGTCTTCCAGAAATTACCTGAGTTGTCACTGGTCGTCTGCAAATAATGTCAATATTTACTACTGTTACGTCACTGATTTTAACACGCGCTAATTTGCATAATGCGGAAAGTTTCCGGCCAAGACAATTTAACCTTCATACCGAGTGTTTACAAATAAAAACCATAATAAATGAATATCTCACATATGCTGCTAGTGTTGTTTAATCATTGTGCGCTCTGCAATTGTTGACATGTTCAGCATATTCCTGCATTTGTTGTCATTTTGAAATTTCCCACGGAAACCACATATTTTCTAGAAAGCCTTAGTTTCGCATTTGAACTCTTTAAATATTCTGCTGCACATATTCTATAGGACTTTGTGAAGGAGTCGGAGAGACTTTCAAATTATTTCTGAAACTCTACTCTAATCAGTCATAACGGAAACGTTGCACAGAAAACTGTTTTAAAGAAAACAAATCAGAATTTCGAAACTAAAACTCCTATAGTGGGAGCCGGTGTTTGCGTTAGAAATGCTTAAAGCGTGACAACGACGATTTACCATCAAAATCGAGACACATAGATTAGCAATTATCTCCTTTTTTTTTCTTTTTTTTTCTCCCGTTACCGTAAAGTTCGCTTGCGCTCGAAGTGCCTTCGGCACTTCTCGCTAGCTGTGCTCGCTATAATAGCCTGGTTCTCTGGCTTAAAATAGAATAGAATAGAATAACTTTTATTTTCCAATCAAGGACCATCACTGGCATTACACGCACATTACTAGGTACTACCTCTGTGAAGGGCAAAACTATAACCAGTCTTTGATTGCAGTAAAAAGTATCAGTTAAAATGATTCATTTAGAAACACCAAACAAATGTAAAAACAATCCAAAATATGAATCAAATTTGATGTAGAAGCACTCGAGCAGATGTTTTGATTTTGCATTGAGTTTAGAAAACTCCACTGATGTACACTGTAAGGCATAACAGTATGAGTACTCCACACATTATTTAATCGCTCTAGTCTATTAACTTAAAACGACGCTTGCAACTGTTCAGCAACAACAAAATCAACGTTTAAAATAAAAGTGATTGCGTCAATATGTAAGTTAGTTTTACTAGATCTATTTTTTTTATATTAGATGCGGTGATTTTCACTTGAAGCAGTCCAATTTCATTGAAAATACAATATGACAAAAGGACTAAGAAGCTGGCTAAGCGCTGACCATCCTAACTAATAGTAATAAATGTCTGAGATTGTGTGAACTGTGTCATTGCTTTTTGTTCAAATTGTATTTAACGACCCACTGCGCCATTTAAGTCTCAATTACACCTATTAATAATAAAAATTCACCTGAAACAATAGTTATATGCAATAATAATTATTCGCCTACCTTTTTTATCCTTAAATTGTTTATGCGAATCCAAAGGCGGTAAGTGAAATATCCTTTCTTTACTTGAAAGCACAAACGTAAACCTTTTGTGTTCTTTGTAGACAAAGTGAAGCACCTACTGTACTGTAGACGTAATAGTACGTCACCATTATGACAATTTTCAATGCTGATTACGTCAGTCAGTGACGTTCGACGCAATTTTAATTTCAAGAGTGGATGTAGAGAGTGGTGACTTGAGAACAAGGTATTAAACGAACTGATTATTTCAAATGACACATCATCAAAACTTTTGTTTGTTTGTTTGTTTGTATGGTGTTTTACGTCATTTTCAACACATGTAAGTTATATATGACGGTGGATTTTTTTTTGGGGGGGGGGGGGGGTGGAGGCAGACCACCCACTTGTACTATGTAGAACCAGTACTATAGAACCAGTACTATACACCTCTCGCCATCCGTAAGGATCGACACATCCTCACAAGTCGAGCTCCCAGTGGGATTCGAACCTGCAGCGGTGAGAGGAGAGAAGGTTTACAACGCAACATTCAGTATCACATGAAACAATTCATTCCTATTCCTTCCTACCTGATCATTGCTGCTAAGTGAAGGCATTTACATTTAGGAAATAGGAATAGATTGGATCATCCTGAGAAGTCTCATAAAAAAAAGTATGCATACATAATTATACTGATCATGCTTATTCAAGTTCACCTGACACTTACTCACTATTTAAGTCATTTTTTTCACAACTGTGGCCGAGTTGCTTCACAATTATTATTATTAATTTTATTTATTATTATTATTTTATTTATTTTGGAAAACATTTCCACCACTTAAATTGTTCAATATTGTTTTGTTCTGGATATGTTCATAGAAGAAAGTTTATCTAAAATGTTTCATATTATCCTGCCAGGCGCGTAGCTGCCTATACGCGAGTACGCGGCTGAATCCACATGATTATGACAAAAGTACCTCAGAATGCCCAGAATGCACCATTGTTTTCAAAATTTTCCGGGGGGGGGCATGCCCCCGGACCCCCCTAGCACAATTATGAATCCACATGAATAGAGGGCTAGCTACACCCCTGCCTGCTCCCACAAAAACAATGCATGTATTCAATATTTTTTTCACAAATTTAGGCAGTTTTTGCGCTTTTTTTTCTCCTCCAAAATGACCAAGCTAGGGTCGGGAGTCTTCACAATTTTTAGTGGGTAAAAGCCGTGCCAACATTACAATGGAAATCAACTGCAGTGCTTGGTTTGATTTAGTTTAAACTTATTTATTTTACATCGATTGTACCGAAAGCTCTATGAACTTATTTGAATCACTCTCGTGGGTAGAACCAGTACTAAGAAATGCAGATAAAGTGTCTTGCTCAGAAACACAACGCAATGGCGGGAATCGAACTCACGACTTTTGGATCATGGGTCCAACGCTCTACCACTAAACCACAGTGCTCCACGGTTTGATTTGGAAGTAATAGAGTATAATGTGTAGATCCCCATTTCGATTTCGAATAGTTATGCTTAAATAATTTGTTGAATTAGTTTTTTTTATGTGATGATCGCATTTGTATGTGAATAGTAGTGGGTTGCGTTTTTGGTGTGTCCCTTAGAACGGAGCAACTAAGTTGGGTTTAGAAAATCCCTATGTTATAAGGTATACAGTATGAGTAATATAACGCAATGTAACCATTTTATTTACTTAAACCGACGCTCGCCATGAGGCAGTGCCTTATTCATATTAAAGAATCAAACGAATGTATAATAAGCAGACGATTATTTTGTAATCAATCTACAACAGGAACAACTGTAATAAAGATATCCAGACGGCATTACGCCAACATTACAAGCGGCCCTACTTCCTGCCCAACGACAAGGAGTCCAGTATAATGGACTGGTTGTTCATTGGTAGTTCCGGTCACGGCGCACAGCTACATGTAAGTATAATAGACCCTACTTTCTGCCCATCGACACAAACCACCTGCTATCTTCACCGCGTGCACGTCGCTGCGTGGGCACTGATGACACTCATGGTGTTTGTATAGGGGTCGCCTTGCCAGCCCTATACGCCATTACCGGTATCACCTTATTCGCGTAGGGTGGTCAATACCACAGGAACTGGTCACTTTTAATTTTTGCCTTCTATTGACGTGTGGTCCTTAAATTATTTTGAGAAGTATTGTTCTCACAAACGGCCCTGATACACCAATGTGATAACGTTTATATTTTCCCTTTGATGCCAACATAAATTGTATTTTGTATACGGAATTTATGAAACCGGTGTTTAACATTTTAAAGGCATATGCAAGCAGCATGTACTTCTAATATAAGTGTTTACTCCACAGATAGACGAAATGAATAGACCCTCATGGCAGGCTCAGATATCCGGGGCCAAGACCTGGACGCTGGTACCAGTACCCGAGTGTGAATCTGTCTGTCACAGTCTGAACGTCACTGTATACAAAGGAGATATAGGTAAATACGGGGATACTTACATAGAAAATAATGTAAGAGCACCTTTTCCATGAATACAAGCTTATAAACCTCAAGTGAAACCCCAATATTTTTAGCATATGAAGTACTGCTTTCAGTAAAACAAGCGTTTATCCCTTTTCAAAATTCTGCCAGCACATATTTGGTCCAATTGAGTCGGTTAAAGTCTTAACATTTTATCTTTATTTTGTTTTATATTTCAGTGATCTTTCACGCAGGAGATTGGTACCATTCTACTTATACTGAGCCCGGCGAGATAAGCATCACCATCGGATCTGAGTACGACTAGACTGGTACCATTCTACTCATATTGAGCCTGGCGAGATAAACATCACCATCGGATCCAATTACGACTAGATTGGTACAATTCTACTCATATTGAGCCTGGCGAGATAAACATCACCATCGGATCTGAGTACGACTAGATTGGTACCATACTAATTTTATTAAGCCTAGCAAGATAAACATCACCATCGGATCTGAGTACGACTAGACTGGTACTATTCTACTTATACTGACCCTGGCAAGATAAGCATCACCATCGGATCTGAGTACGACTAGACTGGTACCATTCTACTTATATTGAGCCTGGCGAGATAAACATCACCATCGGATCTGAGTACGACTAGACTGGTACCATTCTACTTATATTGAGCCTGGAGAGATAAACATCACCATCGGATCTGAGTACGACTAGACTGGTACCATTCTACTCATATTGAGCCTGGCGAGATAAACATCACCATCGGATCTGAGTACGACTAGACTGGTACAATTCTACTCATATTGAGCCTGGCGAGATAAACATCACCATCGGATCTGAGTACGACTAGATTGGTACCATACTATTTTTATTAAGCCTAGCAAGATAAACATCACCATTGGATCTGAGTACGACTAGACTGGTACTATTCTACTTATACTGACCCTGGCAAGATAAACATCACCATCGGATCTGAGTACGACTAGACTGGTACCATTCTACTTATTTTGAGCCTGGCGAGATAAACATCACCATCGGATCTGAGTACGACTAGACTGGTACAATTCTACTCATATTGAGCCTGGCGAGATAAACATCACCATAGGATCTGAGTACGACTAGACTTGTACAATTCTACTTATATTGAGCCTGGCCATATAAGCATCACCATAGGATCTGCGTACAACTAGACTGGTACCATTCTTCTTATACTCAGCCTGGCGAGATACGCATCACCAACGGATCTGAGTACGACTAGCCTGGTACCATTCTACATATATAATAAGCATCAACATCAGATCAGAGTACGACTAGACTCGCACCATTCTACTTAAATTGAGCTCGTCGAGATAAACATCGCCATCGGATAGAAGTACGACTAGACTGATACTGTTCTACTTATATTGAGCCTGGCGAGATAAGCATCACTATCGGATAGGAGTACGACTAGACTGATACCGTTCTACTTATATTGAGCCTGGCGAGATAAATATCACCATCGGATAGGAGTACGACTAGACTGGCACATTCTACGTACACTGAGACTGGCGAGATAAACATCAACATTGGATCTGAGTACGTCTAGACTGATACCATTCTACTTATCTTGGGCATGACGAATCGGATAGGAATACGACTAGACTGGTCTAATCTTGGCGAGATAAGCATTATCATCGGCTCGAATAACAATCGACTTGACTGGCTCCATACTCATTATAGAACAGAACAGAACGTATTATTTATTCACTTAAACTTAACAGTTTTTCGTGACATTATATAGGGACAAGATTAAAATCGGATCGGAGTACTACTTGACTAGTACCATATTTCTAATACTGAGCATTGCGAGATAATATCATCGAATCTGAGTTTAACTGACACACACATCTATGTATAAGAACTTTATAATTTTTTATCTTTCGTTCTGATCATTTTTTCTCATGTTCAAATAGTGTGTATTGTTTTGTTGTATATTTGAAATAAAACATATTTAAACCACACACACACACACACACGCACGCACGCACGCACGCACGCAGGTGATAAGAAAGTAAGACAATTTCAAAATATTATCTAATAAAACATAGCATTTAAATTAAGTATCTATAAAAACAGTAATTATTAACATTCCAACAGAACAAAGGGCACAATCATGCAACTACATAAAGCAATATATAGCACATAAAGCAATATATAGCACATAAAACAATATATAGCACATAAAACAATATATAGCACATAAAGCAATATATAGCACATAAAACAATATATAGCACATAAAACAATATATAGCACATAAAGCAATATATAGCACATAAAACAATATATAGCACATAAAACAATATATAGCACATAAAGCAATATATAGCACATAAAACAATATATAGCACATAAAGCAATATATAGCACATAAAACAATATATAGCACATAAAACAATATATAGCACATAAAACAATATATAGCACATAAAGCAATATATAGCACATAAAACAATATATAGCACATAAAACAATATATAGCACATAAAGCAATATATAGCACATAAAACAATATATAGCACATAAAGCAATATATAGCACATAAAGCAATATATAGCACATAAAACAATATATAGCACATAAAACAATATATAGCACATAAAGCAATATATAGCACATAAAGCAATATATAGCACATAAAGCAATATATAGCACATAAAGCAAAGCAGCACATGTATGAAAAGAAAGAGAGTTTGCTATAAATGAAGAAACATAACACTTCTATCAATCTGTTGAAAACACTTGCATCATTAAACATGCATGAAAAGTAAAATGCAGTACGAGGTTCAATGGAACAAGAAGAAAGTCATAATTAAAATTAACACAAGCACATATAGTTAGAAACGCAAACATGCAATTCTAATAAAAAAAACTAAAACAACTAAAATAATATTATAGCATTACAGATAATTTAAAGTGTACAAACGAATACATGACATGGTGCACAACATATACATCACAGAAGAAGAAATGCACAATTAAAGCTGACAAAATTCCAGCAACATTATACTCACATTGCGCATTTGCCTTTGGGGCCACACCAGGTCTGGATCAGTCTCTTGAACTCCTTATAATCTGAGGAGCATCTTAGATCATTAGGTAAACTCTTCCAAACCTGGGTAGCCTCAAAACTGAAAGATTTGGTAAGTTGAAGTTTTTACTCTGGTATCTTCCAGTGTAGTGCTTAATCAGAAAGAATAGTTGTCGAATTCAACAGATATAAATAAATAGTGAAAAGGTGATCCTTTGAAGCAACAAACGCAAACAAGAGGGAAAAGTAGCATACTCGGTTTTATTGAGTCTGTTCATGAGAGGTAATGTTAAGTGCAAAACCTCTCACGCCTCCTAGCACCGGCTTAAGCGATATTCAACTTTAAAGTAACACAGAATGGGATTGATGATCCCGAAGGGTCAGTAAATAATAACACTACTGATTTGTAGTCGGGCGACTTTTTAGACCGCCACACAGCACTAAACAAACGCTAGTGTGAATGTCACTGAATATCTGAAAAGGTGATCCAATGGAAGCAACAAACACAAACAAGAGAGAAAAGTAGCAGACTCGGTTTTATTGAGTCTGAAATATATTGCGAGGATAGATAATTTAAACTTTTAAAAACCTCTGCAGCAATCATTCTTAATCTACTAATATGTAGTGTGGGCATTTTAATTGTGTGCAGTAGTTCTTCATAGGATGAAGTAAAATCACTAAATACAATATTTGGAGCTCCATGTTTGAAGTTTTTCAAGTTTATTTGTGTCCCGTTTATTACAGAAATGCCAAACAATGGGACAATAGTTAAAATGTGATATTATAAAGCGTTTATAAATAAGTATCCTTGTAGTAATTGTTAAAAATCTACTCAATCTTGAGAGCACATTAAGCTGAATTGCAACCTTTTTTAGGACAACTGAGATATGAATATTAAAATATAAGAGTCAATTTCAATACCGAGTAATTTTACATGTGTTTCACATGGGATGAAGGTGTCATTTATTTGGAAGGGTTCGACTATTTCACTTGTCTCTTTAACTATGACAGTGGCCAACAATTTATCTGGATTAGCTTGCCTGTGGTTGTCATCAAACCATTTTATTAAACGTTTACAATCAGATTCCAGCTCAACTTCATAGTCTGGAGATCTGCATTGCAATTTGAAACAGTATTATCATCCGCATAATTATAAACGGTAGATCTATTTACAATATATAATATGCCATTTATAAAAATATTGAAGATCAGCGGCCCTAAGATGGACCCTTGGGGAATTCCTTTATTGATAAATTTCCATTCACTATGTATGGTCTCAATCTTTACTCTTTGTTTGCGGTTTCATAGGTAGTTTTTCATCAAATATGGTATTTATTGTGAATAGGCATTTTCATTAAAATCAGTGCTTTGAATAAATTATCAGCATGCCGATATTTGACGATCTCATCAAACACGTTTTGTTAAATTAAATCAAATTATTCTTGACAAAATACTTAGATTTACTTTTTCATATTATAACGTAACATATTATAACGTACTTTCTGTTTTACAGTACTTGCGGTGCTTTGATTTTATTGTTCATGAATCATAACTTTTCAGTTTTTGATAGATACATGCAGTTCTATATGAATAGCCATTCTGCTAAACAGGTCAATTTTAATTATATTGAATGTCTTAATCTCTCAAAACCATAGCTATCTTCATTATGCATATATATAAATATATGCGTATAGAATAACGATTGTTTGCACTTATTTGACCTTTAACTTCCATTTCAGGTATTATACATCTGACATTATGTAATGCATTTTAGTTCCAAATAATTTCGAACAGTTATATACATAAATAACTGAATGGAAATTGATAATATACTCTAATTAGGACTGAATTAGTCATTTTTGCACTACTTTGACCATTGACCATTGACCTAGTTGTTTACCCACAGGAACACCAGGCATCCACACCTATCGTGATTGGCATATATAAGACTTAAATAAGCATGGATGCCAAATTCTACTAAAATGCTATCAAAAGGTTTTGTTTGGCCGTTGGCCTGCCTACTAGTTAGGCATGTTATACAGTTAAATTCCAAAGTATAATAGTATTAGCCTACATGCTCCTAAACGAACACTTCAAGGTACAATGTAATTTAAAACACCATTGCTATGCATAGAAACAGTTACCACGAGTGGTGAAGTATTATGACAGCGATAAATAATTGCATGCATTCAGGAAAATTAAATTAGTTTTACAAAGAAATGTAGACATACATCCAACTTTATTATTGAGAGTTCTGAAATATCAATGGACAAATGTGAAAGAACTACCAAAATTGGATGATAAACAAAGAAGATATGACCATTTGTAGGTCGTTCTAAAACTTATATATATGGAAGCCGCCATTTTGAGAACTATGATGTCATATTTGACATACTGATAAAGCAAAGAAAATCACTACAAATGAATGGAAAATCCTTTACTGGTCATATAATGCATTATTTAGTTTAGCATAATTATTTTGCATACATGTGTTGTTATTCTAAAACTTATATATATGGAAGCCGCCATTTTGAGAACTATGATGTCATATTTGACATACTGATAAAGCAAAGAAAATCACTACAAATGAATGGAAAATCCTTTAATGGTCATATAATGCATTATTTAGTTTAGCATAATTATTTTGCATACATGTGTTGTTATTCCCCACAATTGCCCCCCCCCCCCCCCCCCCCCCCCCCCCCCCCCGCGCGTTTTAAACCTTAAATTTTACAAATCTCCGGATTTTGCTCGTCATCCCCGTACGGTGTACATGCTTACGGACAGTGTATTTTTGCTTTGCACGACGAGCTTTAACGCGACATTGCACATATAGGACTGTATACATCATTAGTTTTATCGCTAGTTTATTTGTGAGTCATTGACGACAGTTCCGGATCAGTTGGAAGTATGTCACAGGTTTATAGGAGGCTTATACACACTGCGCAATACCCCGAATAACACGCTGAATGTGTTGAATCTTTAACATGTCAGACGATAGGGCGAAACTCAAAGAGGGCGAAGAGCGTTGGTACATAGGTTGGTAATATATTGATTTTATTGATTTTATTATTAGATCTACTAATCCGTTTAATCATCGCCAATGTTGTATATTATAACCCTTTATAAATAGACTGGTTCGAATCCCACTGGGAGCTCGGCTTGTCAAGGTCAGATACTAATGGTGACCCGGTAGCTATTCTGGTGTCCAACATGTTTTCGGCGCCTAACAGTTTCCGTGATAGATATTTTTAAACATGTTTTTCGCGATAATTTTAATTCCAGATGTACATTTTGTTGGACATGTTTATCTGATTGGTAAAGATAAGAAAAACAACAACAATGAGAAGTATATAACACGTGTTTAAACGATTAAAAGAACAGCAGCGACATATTTTGTTGATCTCTGATTTCGGGGGAACGATGTGTCTCCATGCGCATGCTCAGATAAAAATATTAAACGGACATTGTGTTTTCTTTATATGTTTAATTTAAAAGTACAGCCGAGGATAAATGAAAATATTTAAAAAAAAAAAATTGTTGTTCTTAAAAGCAGACATATTGTATCATAAATTAACAGTACAGTACTGGTTCTACCCAGGAACAACAGGGTGGTCTACCTCTACCACAAAACAATCGACCCTCATATATGGCCTATTATGTGTTAAAATGGCGTTAAAGGACATTCAAACAAACAAACCTTATAAACAGAATGTCATACGAAAAACTAAACCGAGTCATAAAAGGTATACGTGTTTTATTTGTTAAACGAACAATTTAACGCTTTTAAGCCATCCTATAAAGGGACACATGGCAATATTGATTGTTTTAAAAACTCACTGTGTCCCGTTAGTTTTTTTCTCCATAACTTGCCTGTGTTAAATCATTAATATTAATTATAAGAATAGTATAAAGCAAACTGTTTTTTTCATATTACTGACTGTACATTTTAGATGATTATATTGTAGCAAGAAGTATATTTAAACTCATGGTAGAATACGATGGGGAGAAAAAGGAAACTCAAAATTGTATTTAATTATATGCAAGCAGGTTTTCAGTCAAAAAGATACTGGATAAATAAATCTAGATGCTAATTGCAATGCCCGAGGAACACTTCAAGATCGCCATGTGTCCCTTTAAAGTTTTGATTATGTCTTGAATGGACCTCTTGATTATTTGTAGAAAAAAGCACACACAATATAAACCATATGAATGGCATGACTGTCCTTGATATTTCGCTCTTGATGAAAACGAACGTTACCTTAAACGGGAATATGACAATCTTGAAGTGTTTGACATGGGTGTCTCGATTTATATATTATATATTCTGTGATGAATTATAGAAATTTTCCAGTTTGAGAAAATCTATAACATATCCCTTCCTCTACTGTGCTATCTCGCCTAGTGTGCAAGATAGCACAGTAGCCAAATGATATGAACTAAACGATAGACGTCACGATATTACGTCACGAATTAACGCCATGATATTACTCAGCGCTGTCGCCAAGGGAGTGACAGAAGAAGGAATACTTGTGTCAAAAGACGATTGGAAAGAAATTCTTCACAGAATATATATATTATATAGTTTAATTAACATTTTTGACGTGATACGGAAAATAATTCACTCGTGAGAAATATTCTTGCGATATAGAAACTCGTGCGAAATCGCGCTCGTTTCTATATCGCAAGAATCTTTCTCACTCGGGATTTATTTCCCGTATCACTTCAACAATGTTAATTAAACTCTATATGGTGCACTCATATCCAGTATCATTTTACTTATACCCTGGTTACATTTAAATAAATCTGATTTTAAGTGTTCACTATTTCGTCTTATTATACAATAAGTTTTAATATAGTATTGGTGCAATAAATATCAAAAAATAATAAAAAGCAAAAACAAATTGCTTAATACTATTCTTATAATTAAAATTAATAAAAAAAATGAAGATTGCCGTCCCTTTAAGGCTATATATAGGGGGCGTGTACCTACAGTAAATGGGAGTGGTTTAAAACCAAACGGAAGCTTGTAAAACATGACCGAAAATCAGGCAGTCTTATAGAGAACCTTATTTATTCATTTACTTGCGATCAACGAAGCAACATCAACTTAATTTTCACTAAAAAATATTATGACCTGTGCGAGATTCGAACTCATGATCTTGGGATTGCCAATCCATATTATGCATCACTATTGGGCTATGTAGTCAGTGGATTAATATAGTTATGTTTATGGATATACCTTTAGAGTAGACCTTATTTGTATTTTCATTTATTTTTGTGATTTAATGCATTTCTAAGTGCATACGTACTACGAAACAAGCTCAAGAAAATATAGATTACAAACTAATATGACGATACATTTCCCCGCATTTGAATAATATAAATTAAAAATAAACTGGGTATGTTTTGTTGAAATAACCACAGACCTAATAACAAATAGATTGGACACTATGGAAATTGTGTAAATTTCAAGTGACACAGTTCGAAAATTTCACAAAATATTCCCCAACTTTAAACACACATATCATGAAGAGTTTTATAGATACAAGTTTCAATCAAGCCAAATACCATCACAAATTTATTTTCTTTCCAATGATAGTACTTTGTTTTCTCTTACATTAAGAGCAAAAAAGGAGTTTGATGAAAACTTTGACCATGTCAAAACATTGATTTTTAAGAGAAAAGCGAAAAATGACGACATTTTAAACTTTAAACATTTTTTTATACAATTTCTTATTTTGAAAAAAAAACATAAATTATTATAATATCATTTTGCTATTCACTATGAATCTTTTGGATGTATTCTCATCAAAATCGGTGAATAATTGAGAGAGAAGATAGAAGGAAAAGTTAAGGTGCCACGTGATATTTTGGTTACTTCATTGGGATAGGAAGTTTCCTATCTGTTTAGTAATATGTCTGTGAAATAACATTGAGAATTAACCAATTACCTTATTAGACGAACA
>JAWPHD010026230.1:0-13773 GCA_037043455.1 Cyrtodaria siliqua | reverse complement strand
CAGTTCTTACAAATATATATGTAGTTCGTACACAAATATATTCAGTTCTTACACATATATATTCAATTCTTACGCATATATGTTCAGTTCTTACACATATATTCCGATCTTACGCATATATATTCAGTTCTTACTCATATATATTCAGTTCTTACACATATATATTCAGCTCTTACACATATATATTCAGTTCTTACACATATATATTCAGTTCTTACACATATATATACAGTTCTAACACATATATATTCAGTTCTTACACATATATATTCAGTTCTTACACATATATATTCCGTTCTTACAAATATATATTCCGTTCTTACGCATATATATTCAGTTCTTACACATATATATTCCGTTCTAACACATATATATTCAGTTCTTACACATATATATTCCGTTCTAAGACATATATATTCAGTTCTTACACATATATATTCAGTTCTTACACATATATATTCAGTTCTTACACATATATATGCAGTTCTTACACATATATATTCAGTTCTTACGCATATATTCAGTTCTAACGCATATATTCAGTTCTTACGCGTATATATTCAATTCTTACGCATATATGTTCAGTTCTTACACATATATTCCGATCTTACGCATATATATTCAGTTCTTACGCATATATATTCAGTTCTTACACATATATATTCAGCACTTACTCATATATATTCAGTTCTTACACATATAAATTCAGTTCTTACACATATATATTCAGTTCTACACATATATATTCAGTTCTTACACATATATATTCAGTTCTTACACATATATATTCCGTTCTTACGCATATATATTCCGTTCTAACACCTATATATTCAGTTCTTACACATATATATTCAGTTCTTACACATATATATTCAGTTCTAAGACATATATATTCAGTTCTTACACATATATATTCAGTTCTTACGCATATATATTCAGTTCTTACACATATATATGCAGTTCTTACACATATATCTTCAGTTCTTACACATATATATTCAGTTCTTATACATAAATATTCAGTTCTTACACATATATATTCCGTTCTTACGCATATTTATTCAGTTCTTACACATATATATGCAGTTCTTAAACAAATATATTCAGTTCTTACACATATATATTCAGTTTTTACGCATATATTCAGTTCTTACACATATATTCCGATCTTACGCATGTATATTCAGTTCTTACGCATATATATTCAGTTCTTACACATATATATTCAGCTCTTACACATATAACTTCAGTTCTTACACATATATATTCTGTTCTTACACATATATATTTCGTTCTTACGCATATATATTCAGTTCTTACACATATATATTCCGTTCTAACACATATATATTCAGTTCTTACACATATATACTCAGTTCTTACACATATATATTCCGTTCTTACGCAGATATATTCAGTTCTTACGCATATATATTCAGTTCTTACACATATATATTCAGTTCTTACGCATATATATTCAGTACTTACGCATATATATTTAGTTCTTACACATATATATTCAGTTCTTACACATATATATTCAGTTCTTACACATATATATTCCGTTCTTACGCATATATATTCAATTCTTACACATATATATGCAGTTCTTACACAAATATATTCAGTTCTTACACATATACTTGCAGTTCTTACACAAATATATTCAGTTCTTACACATATATATTCAGTTCTTACGCATATATTCAGTTCTTACGCATATATTCAGTTCTTACACATATATATTCAATTCTTACGCATATATGTTCAGTTCTTACACATATATTCCGATCTTACGCATATATATTCAGTTCTTACGCATATATATTCAGTTCTTACACATATATATTCAGCTCTTACACATATATATTCAGTTCTTACACATATATATTCATTTCTTACACATATATATTCCGTTCTTACGCATATATATTCAGTTCTTACGCATATATATTCAGTTCTTACACATATATATTCAGTTCTTACGTATATATGTTCAGTTCTTACACATATATTCTGATCTTACGCATATATATTCAGTTCTTACGCATATATATTCAGTTCTAAAACATATATATTCAGCTCTTACACATATATATTCAGTTCTACACATATCTATTCAGTTCTTACACATATATATTCAGTTCTTACTCATATATATTCCGTTCTTACGCATATATATTCAGTTCTAACACATATATATTCAGTTCTTACACATATATATTCAGTTCTTACACATATATATTCAGTTCTAACACATATATTCAGTTCTTACACATATATATTCAGTTCTTACACATAAATATTTAGTTCTTACACATATATATTCAGTTCTAACGCATATATATGCAGTTCTTACACATATATATGCAGTTCTTACACATATATATTCAGTTCTTATACATATATATTCAGTTCTTACACATATATATTCCGTTCTTACGCATATATATTCAGTTCTTACAAATATATATGTAGTTCTTACACAAATATATTCAGTTCTTACACATATATATTCATTTTTTACGCATATATTCAGTTCTTACACATATATTCCGATCTTACGCATATATATTCAGTTCTTACGCATATATATTCCGATCTTACGCATATATATTCAGTTCTTACGCATATATATTCAGTTCTTACACATATATATTCAGCTCTTACACATATATATTCAGTTCTTACACATATATATTTAGTTCTTACACATATATATTCAGTTCTAACACATATATATTCAGTTCTTACACATATATATTCAGTTCTTACACATATATATTTCGTTCTTACGCATATATATTCAGTTCTTACACATATATATTCCGTTCTAACACATATATATTCAGTTCTTACACATATATATTCAGTTCTTACACATATATATTCCGTTCTTACGCATATATATTCAGTTCTTACCCATATATATTCAGTTCTTACACATATATATTCAGTTCTTACGCATATATATTCAGTTCTTACCCATATATATTTAGTGCTTACACATATATATTCAGTTCTTACACATATATATTCAGTTCTTATACATATATATTCCGTTCTTACGCATATATATTCAATTCTTACACATATATATGCAGTTCTTACACAAATATATTCAGTTCTTACACATATATTTGCAGTTCTTACACAAATATATTCAGTTCTTACACATATATATTCAGTTCTTACGCATATATTCAGTTCTTATGCATATATTCAGTTCTTACACATATATATTCAATTCTTACGCATATATGTTCAGTTCTTACACATATATTCCGATCTTACGCATATATATTCAGTTCTTACTCATATATATTCAGTTCTTACACATATATATTCAGCTCTTACACATATATATTCAGTTCTTACACATATATATTCAGTTCTTACACATATATATACAGTTCTAACACATATATATTCAGTTCTTACACATATATATTCAGTTCTTACACATATATATTCCGTTCTTACAAATATATATTCCGTTCTTACGCATATATATTCAGTTCTTACACATATATATTCCGTTCTAACACATATATATTCAGTTCTTACACATATATATTCCGTTCTAAGACATATATATTCAGTTCTTACACATATATATTCAGTTCTTACACATATATATTCAGTTCTTACACATATATATGCAGTTCTTACACATATATATTCAGTTCTTACGCATATATTCAGTTCTAACGCATATATTCAGTTCTTACGCGTATATATTCAATTCTTACGCATATATGTTCAGTTCTTACACATATATTCCGATCTTACGCATATATATTCAGTTCTTACGCATATATATTCAGTTCTTACACATATATATTCAGCACTTACTCATATATATTCAGTTCTTACACATATAAATTCAGTTCTTACACATATATATTCAGTTCTACACATATATATTCAGTTCTTACACATATATATTCAGTTCTTACACATATATATTCCGTTCTTACGCATATATATTCCGTTCTAACACCTATATATTCAGTTCTTACACATATATATTCAGTTCTTACACATATATTCAGTTCTAAGACATATATATTCAGTTCTTACACATATATATTCAGTTCTTACGCATATATATTCAGTTCTTACACATATATATGCAGTTCTTACACATATATCTTCAGTTCTTACACATATATATTCAGTTCTTATACATAAATATTCAGTTCTTACACATATATATTCCGTTCTTACGCATATTTATTCAGTTCTTACACATATATATGCAGTTCTTAAACAAATATATTCAGTTCTTACACATATATATTCAGTTTTTACGCATATATTCAGTTCTTACACATATATTCCGATCTTACGCATGTATATTCAGTTCTTACGCATATATATTCAGTTCTTACACATATATATTCAGCTCTTACACATATAACTTCAGTTCTTACACATATATATTCTGTTCTTACACATATATATTTCGTTCTTACGCATATATATTCAGTTCTTACACATATATATTCCGTTCTAACACATATATATTCAGTTCTTACACATATATACTCAGTTCTTACACATATATATTCCGTTCTTACGCAGATATATTCAGTTCTTACGCATATATATTCAGTTCTTACACATATATATTCAGTTCTTACGCATATATATTCAGTACTTACGCATATATATTTAGTTCTTACACATATATATTCAGTTCTTACACATATATATTCAGTTCTTACACATATATATTCCGTTCTTACGCATATATATTCAATTCTTACACATATATATGCAGTTCTTACACAAATATATTCAGTTCTTACACATATATTTGCAGTTCTTACACAAATATATTCAGTTCTTACACATATATATTCAGTTCTTACGCATATATTCAGTTCTTACGCATATATTCAGTTCTTACACATATATATTCAATTCTTACGCATATATGTTCAGTTCTTACACATATATTCCGATCTTACGCATATATATTCAGTTCTTACGCATATATATTCAGTTCTTACACATATATATTCAGCTCTTACACATATATATTCAGTTCTTACACATATATATTCATTTCTTACACATATATATTCCGTTCTTACGCATATATATTCAGTTCTTACGCATATATATTCAGTTCTTACACATATATATTCAGTTCTTACGTATATATGTTCAGTTCTTACACATATATTCTGATCTTACGCATATATATTCAGTTCTTACGCATATATATTCAGTTCTAAAACATATATATTCAGCTCTTACACATATATATTCAGTTCTACACATATCTATTCAGTTCTTACACATATATATTCAGTTCTTACTCATATATATTCCGTTCTTACGCATATATATTCAGTTCTAACACATATATATTCAGTTCTTACACATATATATTCAGTTCTTACACATATATATTCAGTTCTAACACATATATTCAGTTCTTACACATATATATTCAGTTCTTACACATAAATATTTAGTTCTTACACATATATATTCAGTTCTAACGCATATATATGCAGTTCTTACACATATATATGCAGTTCTTACACATATATATTCAGTTCTTATACATATATATTCAGTTCTTACACATATATATTCCGTTCTTACGCATATATATTCAGTTCTTACAAATATATATGTAGTTCTTACACAAATATATTCAGTTCTTACACATATATATTCATTTTTTACGCATATATTCAGTTCTTACACATATATTCCGATCTTACGCATATATATTCAGTTCTTACGCATATATATTCCGATCTTACGCATATATATTCAGTTCTTACGCATATATATTCAGTTCTTACACATATATATTCAGCTCTTACACATATATATTCAGTTCTTACACATATATATTTAGTTCTTACACATATATATTCAGTTCTAACACATATATATTCAGTTCTTACACATATATATTCAGTTCTTACACATATATATTTCGTTCTTACGCATATATATTCAGTTCTTACACATATATATTCCGTTCTAACACATATATATTCAGTTCTTACACATATATATTCAGTTCTTACACATATATATTCCGTTCTTACGCATATATATTCAGTTCTTACCCATATATATTCAGTTCTTACACATATATATTCAGTTCTTACGCATATATATTCAGTTCTTACCCATATATATTTAGTTCTTACACATATATATTCAGTTCTTACACATATATATTCAGTTCTTACACATATATATTCCGTTCTTACGCATATATATTCAATTCTTACACATATATATGCAGTTCTTACACAAATATATTCAGTTCTTACACATATATTTGCAGTTCTTACACAAATATATTCAGTTCTTACACATATATATTCAGTTCTTACGCATATATTCAGTTCTTATGCATATATTCAGTTCTTACACATATATATTCAATTCTTACGCATATATGTTCAGTTCTTACACATATATTCCGATCTTACGCATATATATTCAGTTCTTACGCATATATATTCAGTTCTTACACATATATATTCAGCTCTTACACATATATATTCAGTTCTAACACATATATATTCCGTTCTTACACATATATATTCAGTTCTAACACATATATATTCAGTTCTTACACATATATATTCAGTTCTTACACATATATATTCCGTTCTTACACATATATATTCCGTTCTTACGCATATATATTCAGTTCTTACACATATATATTCCGTTCTATCACATATATATTCAGTTCTTACACATATATATTCCGTTCTAAGACATATATATTCAGTTCTTACACATATATATTCAGTTCTTACACATATATATTCAGTTCTTACACATATATATGCAGTTCTTACACAAATATATTCAGTTCTTACACATATATATTCAGTTCTTACGCATATATTCAGTTCTTACGCATATATTCAGTTCTTACGCGTATATATTCAATTCTTACGCATATATGTTCAGTTCTTACACATATATTCCGATCTTACGCATATATATTCAGTTCTTACGCATATATATTCAGTTCTTACACATATATTTTCAGCTCTTACGCATATATTCAGTTCTTACGCATATATTCAGTTCTTACACATATATATTCAATTCTTACGCATATATGTTCAGTTCTTACACATATATTCCGATCTTACGCATATATATTCAGTTCTTACGCATATATATTCAGTTCTTACACATATATATTCAGCTCTTACACATATATATTCAGTTCTTACACATATATATTCATTTCTTACACATATATATTCCGTTCTTACGCATATATATTCAGTTCTTACACATATATATGCAGTTCTATCACATATATATTCAGTTCTTACACATATATATTCCGTTCTAAGACATATATATTCAGTTCTTACACATATATATTCAGTTCTTACACATATATATTCAGTTCTTACACATATATATGCAGTTCTTACACAAATATATTCAGTTCTTACACATATATATTCAGTTCTTACGCATATATTCAGTTCTTACGCATATATTCAGTTCTTACGCGTATATATTCAATTCTTACGCATATATGTTCAGTTCTTACACATATATTCCGATCTTACGCATATATATTCAGTTCTTACGCATATATATTCAGTTCTTACACATATATTTTCAGCTCTTACGCATATATTCAGTTCTTACGCATATATTCAGTTCTTACACATATATATTCAATTCTTACGCATATATGTTCAGTTCTTACACATATATATCGATCTTACGCATATATATTCAGTTCTTACGCATATATATTCAGTTCTTACACATATATATTCAGCTCTTACACATATATATTCAGTTCTTACACATATATATTCATTTCTTACACATATATATTCCGTTCTTACGCATATATATTCAGTTCTTACACATATATATGCAGTTCTTACACATATATATTCAGTTCTTATACATATATATTCAGTTCTTACACATATATATTCCGTTCTTACGCATACATATTCAGTTCTTACAAATATATATGTAGTTCTTACACAAATATATTCAGTTCTTACACATATATATTCATTTTTTACTCATATATTCAGTTCTCACACATATATTCCGATCTTACGCATATATATTCAGTTCTTACGCATATATATTCAGTTCTTACACATATATATTCAGCTCTTACACATATATATTCAGTTCTTACACATATATATTTAGTTCTTACACATATATATTTCGTTCTTACGCATATATATTCAGTTCTTACACATATATATTCCGTTCTAACACATATATATTCTGTTCTTACACATATATACTCAGTTCTTACACATATATATTCCGTTCTTACGCAGATATATTCAGTTCTTACGCATATATATTCAGTTCTTACACATATATATTCAGTTCTTACGCATATATATTCAGTTCTTACGCATATATATTTAGTTCTTACACATATATATTCAGTTCTCACACATATATATTCAGTTCTTACACATATATATTCCGTTCTTACGCATATATATTCAATTCTTACACATATGTATGCAGTTCTTACACAAATATATTCAGTTCTTACACATATATTTGCAGTTCTTACACAAATATATTCAGTTCTTACACATATATATTCAGTTCTTACGCATATATTCAGTTCTTACGCATATATTCAGTTCTTACACATATATATTCAATTCTTACGCATATATGTTCAGTTCTTACACATATATTCCGATCTTAGGCATATATATTCAGTTCTTACACATATATATTCAGCTCTTACACATATATATTCAGTTCTTACACATATATATTCATTTCTTACACATATATATTCCGTTCTTACGCATATATATTCCGTTCTTACGCATATATATTCAGTTCTTACACATATATATTCAGTTCTTACGCATATATGTTCAGTTCTTACACATATATTCCGATCTTACGCATATATATTCAGTTCTTACGCATATATATTCAGTTCTAAAACATATATATTCAGCTCTTACACATATATATTCAGTTCTACACATATCTATTCAGTTCTTACACATATATATTCAGTTCTTACTCATATATATTCCGTTCTTACGCATATATATTCAGTTCTAAAACATATATATTCAGTTCTTACACATATATTTTCAGTTCTTACACATATATATTCAGTTCTAACACATATATATTCAGTTCTTACACATATATATTCAGTTCTTACACATAAATATTCAGTTCTAACACATATATATTCAGTTTTAACGCATATATATGCAGTTCTTACACATATATATTCAGTTCTTACACATATATATTCAGTTCTTATACATATATATTAAGTTCTTACACATATATATTCCGTTCTTACGCATATATATTCAGTTCTTACAAATTTATATGTAGTTCTTACACAAATATATTCAGTTCTTACACATATATATTCCTTTTTTACGCATATATTCAGTTCTTACACATATATTCCGATCTTACGCATATATATTCAGTTCTTACGCATATATATTCAGTTCTTACACATATATATTCAGCTCTTACACATATATATTCAGTTCTTACACATATATATTTAGTTCTTACACATATATATTCAGTTCTAACACATATATATTCAGTTCTTACACATATATATTCAGTTCTTACACATATATATTTCGTTCTTACGCATATATATTCAGTTCTTACACATATATATTCCGTTCTAACACATATATATATTAAGTTCTTACACATATATATTCAGTTCTTACACATATATATTCCGTTCTTACGCATATATATTCAGTTCTTACGCATATATATTCAGTTCTTACACATATATATTCAGTTCTTACGCATATTCATTCAGTTCTTACGCATATATATTTAGTTCTTACACATATATATTCAGTTCTTACACATATATATTCAGTTCTTACACATATATATTCCGTTCTTACGCATATATATTCAATTCTTACACATATATATGCAGTTCTTACACAAATATATTCAGTTCTTACACATATATTTGCAGTTCTTACACAAATATATTCAGTTCTTACACATATATATTCAGTTCTTACGCATATATTCAGTTCTTACGCATATATTCAGTTCTTACACATATATATTCAATTCTTACGCATATATGTTCAGTTCTTACACATATATTCCGATCTTACGCATATATATTCAGTTCTTACGCATATATATTCAGTTCTTACACATATATATTCAGCTCTTACACATATATATTCAGTTCTTACAAATATATATTCAGTTCTTACACATATATATTCAGTTCTAACACATATATATTCAGTTCTTACACATATATATTCAGTTCTTACACATATATATTCCGTTCTTACACATATATATTCCGTTCTTACGCATATATATTCAGTTCTTACACATATATATTCCGTTCTATCACATATATATTCAGTTCTTACACATATATATTCCGTTCTAAGACATATATATTAAGTTCTTACACATATATATTCAGTTCTTACACATATATATATAGTTCTTACACATATATATGCAGTTCTTACACAAATATATTCAGTTCTTACACATATATATTCAGTTCTTACGCATATATTCAGTTCTTACGCATATATTCAGTTCTTACGCGTATATATTCAATTCTTACGCATATATGTTCAGTTCTTACACATATATTCCGATCTTACGCATATATATTCAGTTCTTACGCATATATATTCAGTTCTTACACATATATTTTCAGCTCTTACACATATATATTCAGTTCTAACGCATATATATGAGGTTCTTACGCATATATATTCAGGTCTTACACATATATATTCAGCTCTTACACATATATATTCAGTTCTTACACATATATATTCATTTCTTACACATATATATTCCGTTCTTACGCATATATATTCAGTTCTTACGCATATATATTCAGTTCTTACACATATATATTCAGTTCTTACGCATATATGTTCAGTTCTTACACATATATTCCGATCTTACGCATATATATTCAGTTCTTACGCATATATATTCAGTTCTAAAACATATATATTCAGCTCTTACACATATATATTCAGTTCTACACATATCTATTGAGTTCTTACACATATATATTCAGTTCTTACTCATATATATTCCGTTCTTACGCATATATATTCAGTTCTAACACATATATATTCAGTTCTTACACATATATATTCAGTTCTTACACATATATATTCAGTTCTAACACTTATATATTCAGTTCTTACACATATATATTCAGTTCTTACACATAAATATTCAGTACTTACACATATATATTCAGTTCTAACGCATATATATGCAGTTCTTACACATATATATGCAGTTCTTACACATATATATTCAGTTCTTATACATATATATTCAGTTCTTACACATGTATATTCCGTTCTTACGCATATATATTCAGTTCTTACAAATATATATGTAGTTCTTACACAAATATATTCAGTTCTTACACATATATATTCATTTTTTACGCATATATTCAGTTCTTACACATATATTCCGATCTTACGCATATATATTCAGTTCTTACGCATATATATTCAGTTCTTACACATATATATTCAGCTCTTACACATATATATTCAGTTCTTACACATATATATTTAGTTCTTACACATATATATTCAGTTCTAACACATATATATTCAGTTCTTACACATATATATTCAGTTCTTACACATATATATTTCGTTCTTACGCATATATATTCAGTTCTTACACATATATATTCCGTTCTAAAACATATATATTCAGTTCTTACACATATATATTCAGTTCTTACGCATATATATTCAGTTTTTACGCATATATATTCAGTTCTTACACATATATATTCAGTTCTTACGCATATATATTCAGTTCTTACGCATATATATTTAGTTCTTACACATATATATTCAGTTCTTACACATATATATTCAGTTCTTACACATATATATTCCGTTCTTACGCATATATATTCAATTCTTACACATATATATGCAGTTCTTACACACATATATTCAGTTCTTACACATATATTTGCAGTTCTTACACAAATATATTCAGTTCTTACACATATATATTCAGTTCTTACGCCTATATTCAGTTCTTACGCATATATTCAGTTCTTACACATATATATTCAATTCTTACGCATATATGTTCAGTTCTTACACATATATCCGATCTTACGCATATATATTCAGTTCTTACGCATATATATTCAGTTCTTACACATATATATTCAGTTCTCACACATATATATTCAGTTCTTACACATATATATTCAGTTCTAACACATATATATTCAGTTCTTACACATATATATTCAGTTCTTACACATATATATTCGTTCTTACACATATATATTCCGTTCTTACGCATATATATTCAGTTCTTACACATATATATTCCGTTCTATCACATATATATTCAGTTCTTACACATATATATTTCGTTCTAAGACCTATATATTCAGTTCTTACACTAAGACCTATATATTCAGTTCTTACACATATATATTCAGTTCTTACACATATATATTCAGTTCTTACACATATATATGCAGTTCTTAAACAAATATATTCAGTTCTTACACATATATATTCAGTCTTACGCATATATTCAATTCTTACGCATATATTCAGTTCTTACGCGTATATATTCAATTCTTACGCATATATGTTCAGTTCTTACACATATATTCCGATCTTACGCATATATATCAGTTCTTACGCATATATATTCAGTTCTTACACATATATTTTCAGCTCTAACACATATATATTCAGTTCTAACGCATATATATGCAGTTCTTACACATATATATGCAGTTCTTACAAATATATATGCAGTTCTTACACAAATATATTCAGTTCTTACACATATATATTCATTTTTTACGCATATATTCAGTTCTTACACATATATTCCGATCTTACGGATATATATTTAGTTCTTACGCATATATATTCAGTTCTTACACATATATTCAGCTCTTACACATATATATTCAGTTCTTACAGCATATATAGTTAGTTCTTACACATATATATTCAGTTCTAACACATATATATTCAGTTCTTACACATATATATTCAGTTCTTACACATATATATTCCGTTCTTACGCATATATATTCAGTTCTTACACATATATATTCCGTTTCCAACACATATATATTCCGTTCTTACGCATTATATATTCAGTTCTTACACATATATATTCCGTTCTAACACATATATATTCAGTTCTTACACATATATATATAGTTCTTACACATATATATGCAGTTCTTACACAAATATATTCAGTTCTTACACATATATATTCAGTTCTTACGCATATATTCAGTTCTTACGCATATATTCAGTTCTTACGCGTATATATTCAATTCTTACGCATATATGTTTAGTTCTTACACATATATCCGATCTTCGCATATATATCAGTTCTTACGCATATATATTCAGTTCTTACACATATATATTCAGCTCTTACACATATATATTCAGTTCTTACACATATAAATTCAGTTCTTACACATATATATTCAGTCTACACTATATATTCAGTTCTTACACATATATATTCAGTTCTTACACATATATATTGTTCTACGCATATATAATTCCGTTCTAACACATATATATTCAGTTCTTACACATATATATTCAGTTCTACACATATATATTCAGTTCTAACACATATATATTCAGTTCTTACACATATATATTCAGTTCTTACACATATATATTCAGT
>JAWPHD010026229.1:0-13787 GCA_037043455.1 Cyrtodaria siliqua | reverse complement strand
TTAAACGGATTATTTTAAGGATAACAATTTCATGTCTAGTTGTGCAAATCATCGCCGTGTTCCGGTTGAATGATTTTTGGCGGAGTTATGTCCCTTTAAGTGTTTTAATACACATACTTTGTTCTGAATAGTTCTCCTAAACCTCTGGCCGGATTTAAACGAAACTTTTTAGGGATGATCAATTCCATGTCTAGTTGTGCAATTCATTACCGTGTTCCGGTTGAATGATTTTTGGCAGAATTATGTCCCTTTAAAGGTTTTAATACACAAACTTTGTCTGATCTGCTTCTCCTGAACCCCTCGCCAGATTTCAATGAAACTTTGCAGGGATAATCAGCACCAAGCCTAGTTGTGCATGTCATCGTTGCGTTACAGATGTTTGACAGAGTTATGGCCCTTTAAAGGATTTTGATACCACAATTTTTTCCGGGCTAGTTCTCCTGAACCCCTGGCTGGATATAGACGAAACTTGACAAGGATGATCAATATCAAGCCTAGTTGTGCATTTCATCGCCATATTCGGTTGAATTATTTTTTTGTAGAGTTATATCCCTTTAAATGTTTAAATACACAAACGTTGTCCAGATTAGTCTCTTCTGAACTCTTTGCCAGATTTTAGCGAACCTTGGCGGGGATGATTAGTACTAAGCCTAGTTGCACCTGTCATTGCCATGTTCTGGTTGAATGCATTGTGGCAGAGTTATGAGCCCTTAAATGTTTCAATACACTAACTTTGTTACGGCCCTTGACATTTTGTTTTACTTTAAATTTCTTGTCGGGCTACTCCTAAACGCCTTGTTAGATTTAGAGGAAACCTGGCAGGAAGCATCGGTAAGATGTCTAGTTGTGCATGTCGCGGTTTTGTTCCAGTTCGCTGATTCTTGACGGAGTTACGGCCCTTTGACATTTTTACTTTACATTTTTTGTCGGCGCTACTCCTCCTAAACGGCTTGTTGCTTTTCTACGAAATTTGGCAGGAAATCTCGATATGATGTCTAGTTGTGCAAATCGTGGTATATCAATGAACTATTGGACAAGTTCGGAAAAAGAGGTACTGATGGAAATTTTATGACGACAACCCCTGATATAAGAGCCGTTTTAGCCAGTAGAGCGTCTACAGGCCCTCTTGGGCCTCTTGTTCTACATAACCTGTATTAGTTGATTAATGTTACTTATAAGAATAGCATAAAGCAAATATTTAGCTCTACTGGCCGAATGCAGCAGAGCTTATGGGATGACGAGTTGTCCGTCTGTTAACTTTTGCCTTTTGGACACTCAAGGGCCTTCATTATTAATCGGATCTTTACGAAACTTTACCAGTGTCTTTATATCAATGAAAGCTTGGACAAGTTCGAAAACCAGCTTGATCGAAATAGTTTCACCGGAGTTATGGCCTTTGTTTTGCTGAAAAACGCCATATTAAGCCTGGTGAACACTCTAGCACCTTCATTTATTATTTGATCTTTACCAAACCTGCACGTATTGTTAATATCAATGAAAACTTGGACAAGTTCGAAAACCAGCTAAATTGGGTCGGTAACACTAGAGTTATGGCCTTTATTTTTTCTGAAAAATGCCATGTTCTGCCTTGTGAACACTCTAGCACCTTCATTTATTATTTGATATTTACCAAACTTGCATAGATTGTTAATACCAATAAAAGCTTAGACAAGTTCGAAAATGAGCCAAATCGGATCAGTAATACATGAGTTATGACCCTTGTTTTTTCTGAAAAATGTAATTTTCTGCCTTGTGAACACTCTAGCACCTCACGGAAAAAGAGGTACTGATGGAAATTTTATGACGACAACCCCTGATATAAGAGCCGTTTTAGCCAGTAGAGCGTCTACAGGCCCTCTTGGGCCTCTTGTTCTACATAACCTGTATTAGTTGATTAATGTTACTTATAAGAATAGCATAAAGCAAATATTTAGCTCTACTGGCCGAATGCAGCAGAGCTTATGGGATGACGAGTTGTCCGTCTGTTAACTTTTGCCTTTTGGACACTCAAGGGCCTTCATTATTAATCGGATCTTTACGAAACTTTACCAGTGTCTTTATATCAATGAAAGCTTGGACAAGTTCGAAAACCAGCTTGATCGAAATAGTTTCACCGGAGTTATGGCCTTTGTTTTGCTGAAAAACGCCATATTAAGCCTGGTGAACACTCTAGCACCTTCATTTATTATTTGATCTTTACCAAACCTGCACGTATTGTTAATATCAATGAAAACTTGGACAAGTTCGAAAACCAGCTAAATTGGGTCGGTAACACTAGAGTTATAGCCTTTATTTTTTTCTGAAAAATGCCATGTTCTGCCTTGTGAACACTCTAGCACCTTCATTTATTATTTGATATTTACCAAACTTGCATAGATTGTTAATACCAATAAAAGCTTAGACAAGTTCGAAAATGAGCCAAATCGGATCAGTAATACATGAGTTATGACCCTTGTTTTTTCTGAAAAATGTAATTTTCTGCCTTGTGAACACTCTAGCACTTTCATTGAGAATTTGAACTTTACCAAACTAACAAAGATTGTTAATACCAATGAAAAAAAGAAATAAAAAAAGATCGGACAGGAGACATAGCATTCAAGGAGGACAGTCAACCACAAAACACAGAAACAAACATGGAAACAGACAAACAAGAAGGCAAAAGTAATACTAAAAGTAAACGACATCACAAACACAAAAGGGTTGACAATAGGGCTACCGCCTTGGAACAGTCAGTGGCAAAGTAGGCCACTGGGAGTTTAAACCGGTTCTAAGGTGCACCAAACCTCACACTTACCCTACTGTCATCCCATTAAAACAGGACAGTGTAAATAAAGAAATGCCCGCCATGATCTAACCTCTAACCAACAAGGCAGCATCAATAGGCAATATAAGTAAAACACAAATATGCTCGTGTAAATAAAATACAAAAAAACAATAGCCTAGAAAGCCACAATAAAGGTACTCAATGACTTGGCAGAAGCCAGAGCAGTAAGAGAATAAACCATTAAGGGCAGCTTGGACAAGTTCGAAAACCAGCAAAATTGGGTCAGTAAAACCAGAGTTATGGCCCTTGTTTTTTTCTGTAAAATGCCATTTTCTGCCTTGTGAACACTCTAGCACCTCTTTGATCTTTACCAAGGTTGCACAGATTGTTAATATCAATGAAAGCTCGGACAGGCCCTCTTGTTTTTAATAATAATTTTTTTTTTTTTTTTGATCATTATTATTATTATTTTTTTTAACTGGGAGCTTAGGTGCCCTTGTTGGATCAGTTTTACATATTATGGGAAGAACGTCTTCTCTTAAACTAACGAAAAAAAATTCAAAAGGTGACTCTGGGGTCAAATTTAGTCACAGTTTTATATAGACTTATATAAGGAAATATTTTTTATTTTATTATCAGCTTATGTTCGTCTCAAAAGTTTGTTCAAATGGTGACCCTGGGGTGTAATTTGGCCCAGCCCCAATGGTCACAGTTTTACATAGACTTATATATAGGAAAAAACTTTCAAAATCTTCTTCTCTGAAACTACAAGAATCAAAGGTTTAATTTTTTGTATATACACTCAACTTATGGTCCTCTACCAAGTTTGTTTGATTGGTGACCCTGGGGTCAAATTTGGCCCCACCCCAGGGTTTTTTGATGGAGTTATGACCCTTTAAATGTTTTACTACAAATATTTTGTCAGAACTAGTTCTCCTTCTCGAGACATTGCTGGGATGATTAGTACCAAGCTTAGTTGTGCACATCATCACCGTGTTCGATTAAAATATTTTTGGTGGAGCTTCTGATAGCTTTTTAAAGGTTTCACTACACAAACTTTGTCCGGACTAGTTCTCCTGAAACCCTGGCTGGATTTTAGAGAAACGTTCCAGGGATGATCAGTACCAAGCCTTATTGTTTATATCTTCACTATGTTCCGGTTGACAGATTTTTGGCAGAGTTATTGCCATTTAAAGGTTTTAATACATAAACTTTTTTCCGGATTAGTTCTGTTGAATCCCTGGACTAGTTCTGCTGAACCACTGGCCGGACGAAACTTGGCAAGAATGATCTGTATCAAGCTTAGTTGTACATATCGTCACAATGTTTCTGTTGAATGATTTTTGATGGAGTCATGGTCCTTTAAAAGTTTTAATACACAAGCTTTGTCCCGACTACTTCTCCTGATCCCCTGATCCTCTGATAAGAGCTGTTTTAGCCAGTAGAGCGTTTTGAATATTATCAACTGTGGTTTATATTGCACCAATAATATAATTAAATCTATGGTAGAATAAAACGAACACATGAATATTCAATTTTTTTTATTTACGTTACGTGGTCCCACCTTAATTCCATTAAGCGATGGGAAAGCTTATATGGGGCAGGATTTTATAACGGATATTTCGACAATAATAACATTCTGTTACTTTACTGAAAAAATGCGATAACATATTTAGAATTACCTATTAAATGTTCTACGTTTACAATATGCAAACTTTTTAATCCGAAATTAAGGTTTTATTTCATACCCCAGCCAACCCTGTTTTCGCTTCTTGGTTGTGTGTTCTGATACTAATAAGAATATTACTGCCATTGACAATAGTTAATATAATGATGCGTTGATAACATATATACATGCATACTCATCTGCCATATGGACTTCGGCGTGAATAAAGGATATATTTGTATTTTAAGATAATATGTTGTTTTTTTAATGTTAAAATAAGAAGATAAATCCATGGTATATGAGAAAAAAATGTTTTATCTTAAAGGTAGCCATCAGCATGCGGCCGATGACAGCAAGAGCATTGGTGCAATTGTATCAAATAGTATGGATGTAAGTATTGTTTTGTAAAAATAGTTAGTTACAGAATAACGATCTCTGCATTTATACATTAATATTTTAAAAGACCTAATTATAAATGTTGTGTTAAGATCAGGGATCGATTCCACGCAGTATGTTCTGTGAATGACATTCTAGGGCGGAATGAGTTGGCCATTTAGCGGATGTATGGCTTTGAACTCGTTCGTCCCCCCAATGAATGTGACGCATACATCCGATCCTATGCATACTGCGGTTTCTATCCTCTGAAGGCAGGTCCAGTAGGACAAGCGTGAATCTCCCGAGACGTCCGCCGTGCGTCATGGTGATAGATGTCCACAGATGTTTCCACAACATTTTATCAATGGTAGCATTTCGTGATTAATTCTTATTTGTATTAATGTATAAAGCAAAGTCAACGTTTTTCTGTATCTAGCACATCAATTGCAAATTATATTTGCTTGCTTGTCATGTATTTTGTATATAAGTTTTAGACACTGCATCCTGAAGGGACTATAGTAATGCGCCTGTCCGATTTATGTTCGGTCTATAACATTTTAGCCAAAGAATGGATTTTTTTCTAATAATGTGTCGCGGACAACTTCTAGACCCCCATCGTCAAAGTTAAGGTAACTCTGAGGCTCAGCTTTCGAAAGTGAGTACTTTTGTGCTCAGTCTAGACCTTTTGAGCCAGATGTAAGATTTGCAGTAAGCGAGGACCCCCCCCCCCCCACACTCACCCCACCTCCCCCCACCCACAAGCAACAACGCTGAATCATTATATACATGAAAGACAATTTATATTTAATTAAAGTCTACATCAGTGGTGGAGGACCAAAATAAATGTCCATGCTCGAAACATCTGCTCTGAATCTACAAGAGCTAGGTATTTAATAGTTTACATGAGAAGTATCATAAGTACCACTCCCATGATGTTTAAATCGTGTTCCTGGGCTGAATCTTGGCACTGCTCCAGGGGTCACGTTTACTTAGACATACATATAGTAAAACGCTTTAACGAATATTGGTCGGCCATCTTTATAAAAAAAGATCCAAAATGGATAGGTATGGTCAAGTGAAATTTTCAACCAAATGCATAATGTAGGCATGAGCAATGTAAACCATACTGTACATGACAGTAATTAAACACTATTGTTGTGAACATAATAACAAAAGGAATACTTATGTAGCAGAAATTGTGCCCTTTATATCCGAAAAGTTTGGTACAATTTTACTCAAAGTTGTTTTGTTGTATTATGTTAAATACATTGGTACAAAGAATAACACATTTATCAGCGATGGCAGACGAGACATCATTTCTAAATAAAATACGCAATGTTATCACATCATCAATATTTCAAAGTTCACATTTAATAACAAAAAAAGAAGATATTTTTCAATGACATGTAGTTTCAAAAGAATCCCAGTGCTATAATATGGTGACATAGTACAGTGACGGACATTAGCTGACAAAATGTTATAACCGGCACCTATATTTGTGGATGTGTTTAACACACAACTGAGTAGAAGCATAGAAACATTGCAAAACAAAACAAATTGATCATTAGGCATGTCTATTTTCGAACAAAAACGGTCTAAACCAATTAACAATGTATAATTCCGATCAAATGAGATGTTCATATGAATGTTTCACTATACCGCATGTTTCGATTTACAATGCAATGATTATCATGTGTGCATTGAAGTCACATGTAATATACAAAAAATCTTACTTCTTTTAACAATGTTGTACTTCGAAATGTGAATGATGACTGTGATAATTGTTTTATTTAGAAAATTTCTGATATCTCGTCTGCCATCGCTGCATAAATGGACTCGTCTATGGATCATATGGATTATTTCACATAAATTGAGTAAAACTGTACCAAACGTTTCGGATATAATGTGCACGCTTTCTGCCAAATAAGTATTCTTTCTGATATTATGTTCACATGAACCGTGTTGACTTACTGTCATGTATTATATGGTTGACATTGCTAATGCCTAAAGTATACATTTAGTTGGACATTTAACTTGGCCTATGCCATCCACTTTGGATCATTTTTCAAAGATGGCCGATCAGTAGTTTTTAAATATCTTTTTTCTATGGTCGCATAGTTGGCATATAGAATAAGTTTAATATGTTACTATACCAAGTTTGTTTAACAATATCCCTGATGTGACACATGGCGCTGCGCAAGGGGTAACACTGACAAATGAATTGGGAAAAAAAAAAACAAGTTCAACACTCTTTTACTCTGTAACAACAAAACTTAGTGCTCTTGTAGTTTGCATAAGCTCACAGTTCTCTACCAAGTGTTTTAAAATTGGCCAAGCCCCACAGTTTTGCACACAGAGTATTTTAGAAACATATTTCAAACATCTTCTCTGCATCTGCAAGAGCTAGTGTTCTGATATGATGCATGTAACATTAGTTTATCTACCTCTACCATATTGAAATTATTTCATACCACAGCCAACCCCGTTTTCGCTTTTTTGAGAATGGTTTGGATGGAGTATGAAAGTTAATACTCGGACCAGGTGATATGTGTTGTTAATTTATCGAATGAATGAATGAATGAATGAATGAATGAATGAATGGTGTTTTGCGACACGTCGACACATAAATAATTCATATTATGCGCAAAAACTGATGAAACATGAAGAAATGTAATAATAAAAAATAATGTAAATAGAATAAACTAGTTAGCATGTTGTACGTGTTGTCTAGTTTATATATGTTACCTTTACATTAATATAGAAGTCTATACGAGGAAATCAAATATGCATTTAAGATACACTTTTAAAAACCAAATTGGCAACACAATTACGAATGTATAGCATATATGTTCCGCATTATTGTTATAATTTAAATTGCTATTTGTAATGAAACATACAATGCATCTAGCCATGCGTCAGAAAGATTCACCAAAACATGTCTATAAAGACAGGCGCCAATGTTGGCGGTGCACCCAACGATCCAGTGTTTTCTAAAATATGATATATTGATTAATTTATTTGTATTTAAATTATTTATGTCTGTTATTGACATTTATTTATTTATGATAGGATAAAATGTATTTAACATGTATTAGTATTATTAATATCTAACGCCTCTATCAATCTGATTATGCAAGAATAGAATATAATGGAATTGGCAACATGCAATGATTGTAACTTTAACAAAAGTTTAATACTAATACTGCATTAAAGATGAATGCATTGCATGATCGATCCATCCGTCCATCCATCTTTCCATCCATCCATACATGTCCATTCATACATCCATACTTACAATACGCGCACGCACGCACGCTCACACGCAGACATACAGACACAGACTGAGCGACTGACTGTTAAAAACTGTATCAATTAACGTTGAAAATATGAAAGGGCCATTGGTATGTCTATTAACCTGTTTATGTGTAAATGGTGCATACGAATGTAACACATTTTTGTACCTAGCAAATTAGGGTGCGTGGCGGCCGTAACAAGTTGGCCCGACTACAAATCAGTAGTGCTTCCAAGGGATCGCCTTTTTAGTATGTATTATGTAGTGTGTAATTTTTATTTTTAAACAGATCCTTCAAGATTTAAACACGGAATTTGTATACTGTGCATTTAAACAGAATTAAACGTTACGTTAGTGGTAGATAATATGAACACCGATAATACCCAACTGCTTATATTTGAAAATGCATTTATACCGTCTCAAGTCTGTACTTATATCTTTGTGTCACCAGTTTGATGTCATAGTTCAAATGAGAGATTTTGTCATAATCATACGATAGTAGGCAAATTAAGAACACATACGATAGTTCAGGGAACTAAGAAATTGTGTAACGTCTCTGGATATTTTGCGTAGAAACGGAGGACGATAAGTCAGTGTATAGATCGATTGTCGGAAGTGAAGTTTGCTGCCTTAGTTTTTGAGATTCTCCGCTCCATTAACAATTTAAAATATCATCATCATAAATACCTTAGTGGACACGTGCATCGGACTTACATAACACTATTTTATTTGGTTTGCCTCGTTAAATATCTACCTGTACTGTATCTCATTTCAAATACTGGATTATATTTGTACTAGACAGTGCACATATCTAATATCATCCGATAACGTTGTGCAATAATGATAAAATATGCGAGGCGATTGATTGTAATCACAAATGTAAACGCATAAATTTTGAACACATGTGTAATTATATACTTATCAGTAGAACGTTTATGATTATAGCTGCACTAAATGCATATTTGGTATTGAGCAGTTAACAATATAATTACGTAAACTACATAAGTTGCAAACACGCATTATTTGTATCGACAACATAGCTCCAACATATATATTTGTCATGCAATTAATCACAGTTTAGTGCCAAGATGATTACCATCATCATTTGTGGTGCCGGGTTAGAAGAACGGGATATGATTTTAATCAGGTTTTATCTTAAAAATAATATTTAATCATTGATATTTTGATACAAACATGATGCACATTTCACAAATTAACTTGTATTTAATCAATCACTAATGTTACATGTATTTGGTGAACATCAAACAAACTATTTGTTAAATCGTTCAACACATGCACATTAAAATATATGTAATGAAGAGCTTGTTATGAACCAAAGCATCATAGATATATTATCAAATTCTGTCAAGCAAGTTGGTATCCTAATAAAGCTCTGTTCAGCTAGTTTAAAGGTCGACACTATTTGCAACTTAAATACGCACACCTGTCAGTTCCTTTGGTGTCATACTTTGAGAGTGTTTAACTATTGAACTACTTGACTACGATACATTTGTCAAACCCTTCAAATAAAACCATAGTTCAAGGTGCAATCTGTGTATTTCATGAAAGACGTGTTGTAATTTTCCTAATAACAATAATATATATTACAACACGCAATTTTTAAATGTGGCATGTTTTCCTGGTTGTTTTGTAATCACTTCGTTTAACATAAGTCTATACAATTAAACATCCAGCTGAATGTATGAAGAATACGAAGTCATTTTTTTTATCTCTATAGGTTATACGTGAGATTAATGTGAATATTTTATTTTATTTACTCAATAAGGTAACAAATAAAGATATTGATTTTGTTTTGACAGAATTGGGCAGAAAACAGATTGCCTACTTACGCATTGTAACACAAAAAGTATATATAAAGTCGAACAGGAAACATGCATCGATGCAAACAATAATTGCAAGCATCAATACCATTCTAACAAAAAACAAGTCGGACTACTGTTGTTAAATTATATATGTATGGGGTTAAACGTCGCTTTTAACAATCGTTAAGTCCTTATATAATAATACTTATATTATTATTATTAATAAAAACGTTATTTAACGATTAATATTGCGACAATGTCTATTTGTAGCAGTGAGTTAATTCTCAGATTTATAGTACTGCCACACTGGCATACCATTCCGTAGACACAAGACAGTATACCCCACCCAGTCACATTATATCGACACCGGGTCAATTACGTGACAACCCCAAAACACACATACAAGAATCAGAACAGTATGCGACACCACAAACATGAAAGGGTTGACATTAGGGGTGCCTCCCATGTGTTCAAGTGTCTTTAATATAAAGCCCGCTGGTGAAAATAACGATGATGTATTTATAGAAGTGCTTAATGATGTCGGGTTGTCAAACACTCGATGATGATCTTCGAGTTAGGGAATGGCTTATAGTCGAACGACATTGTCTAAATCAATTCAAGAGCATTAATTGCGTAAAATAACCACACACGTTTTCTTTGTAACAATTTGTTTTGTGTTTTGGTGTTGTCCTTTTGACAATGTGTCTGCTCCCCATTGCGTAAAGGTTTACAGCTTTTAAATTACGCATTGTGCGGATCAGTCCACAACCACAAAGTGTATAGAAAGAAAGTGATTTTTTTACAAATAACCTCCTAATGTAACCTCATAATATATCTAGGATACTAGTGGACGTACGTACAAACGGACGGATAGACTCACGTATGAAGTGATCAATACATGTATATACCTTATGACCGGCATAAAAATAATTCTCAGTTAATTGTACTGGCCACAAACGATATCTAGAGCGCAATACATAGACATCTAGCGGCAGTAATACCGACATCAATGACAGTGTGAGATAGGTAAGCTCGACATCTATGACCAGGACTAATCTCAAATTAGCTATATATTGTTTCGCCATTTTCATCTGTGGAACAATGATAGCTGAATAGTGTTGAACAAAACTAAATCATTTAAAAACTATATGTCATGCTAATTTTGACAAATATACGTATTACATTGAAAGGGATGGTCCTCGCTCAAAGATATGTGCTACCCGAGAAAGGAAAGCAATATAACACATACACACACACACACACACACTCACACACACGTCTGGTGCAAGTTTACCGTCCGGCGAGATGTTTACACATATATTCGTCATAGGCATACCGATCTTTACACAGATTATGAATATATATTTGCCTTCCTCTCTAAAATAATACAAAATACACCGACATCAGAATATTACAGCGCGTATCCATATATTGATATTTATTTTGTTATTTAAAGTAGCTATCCCGACATCAACAGCCACATTTTACAACATATGTACACTGTTTCTAAACCTACTGACAATAAGGTATATAAATAGTTTACCCATTTTGAGAATACAAACTATATCAACACAATGTGGCTTTAACCAGCCAGGCCCAACCCCAAACCCCAAAACTGGAGCGTCGAATTAAGAGTTACCAACTCGTAGTTCATTTTGTGCATATTCAATCACGAGTATTTTCAGAACGCGTACATGAAACCTTACTTCTAATCGGTACATATACATTATTATATGATCTGAACACCTGACTAGAGTTTTGATAAAAGGGTTTGTAGTGTAATTTTGCTGTTGTTTGGAGGATTAGCTACTTCAAACTTTATTTTATATTTAAGACTGATGCACACGACTTAATGCTACGTATTATGAGAGAAATCAATATTAAATCTTATTTCTTATATAAAAGTCTAAAAGTCTAGACATTACTTCTTCATTTATTAAGTATTAGCATTTCTGACATTATAACATCGGGAGAGACTGCTGTCGTGACGTTAGTCGTAGATTAACCCTCGGAGATAATCACGATTTTTGACGGATCTTGTTCTTATCTTCGAAACAATATATTTTGTTTAATCTTACACAAAACGAGAGTAAAATGACTAACATATTACTAAAAGCATCAGAATATTGTTAATTTTTACGATTGTATAATTTATGAGGAATCACACACTACATCGACAAATAATCATCAACTGCGTTGTAGCACGATCAGTACTGATAGTGAACCGCACATCCAACACAAACAAACATAATATTTTAAAGAAAGTCAAATTATGTTACCATACTATTATGTGATATTATGTTATATTATTATATTATATTAATAATATTAAATTATAATATTAATAATATTGTATTGATATTATTTTATTTTATATTATATCATATTATATTATATTATATTATATTATATTATATTATATTGAAATATATTATATTATATTGAATTATATTATATTATATTGAATTATATTATATTGAATTATATTATATTGAATTATATTATATTATATTGAATAATATTATATTATATTGAATTTTATTATATTATATTGAATTATATTATATTATATTGAAATCATATTATATTATATTAAATTATATTATATTGAATTATATTATATTATATTATATTATATTATATTATATTATATTATATTATACAGTATTCAACAGTACAGTACCGTATTCAACAGTACAGTACAGTATTCAACAGTACAGTACAGTACAGTACAGTACAGTACAGTACAGTACAGTATTCTACAGTACAGTACATTACAGTACAGTACAGTACTGTACTGTACTGTACTGTACTGTACTATATTATATTATACTATATTATATTTATTATATATTAGTATATTATATGTATTGTATTGTATTTATTATATTATATTATATTTATTATATTATATTATATTATATTATATTATATTATATTATATTATATTATATATTATATTATATTATATTATATTTATTATATTAAATTATAGTATATTATATTGTTTTATATTATATATCATTGTTGTATGATGGCGTCGTGTGTTGCTTCAGTCTTCTTCGATCGGAACAGTCGGTATATGTTATCTCGTATTTTTTAGTGACATATATCAATGAGGTTTTTCCGATAACATGCCATGCTGAACGGAAAAGACCAAGCGATATTTCGGTCTTCATTTGCATATTAATGACACTTACGTCTTAATATATTTATTCGTGGCTTTCTGTAAATAGTAAGTAGACGAGGCTCCCTGCAATGTACTGGATACCCAAACTCCACAAAATTCCAAACAAAGCACGTTTTTTTGCTAATTCAAGTTCATGTACCACGACCAATATATCAAAACTATTGACTTCCTCACTTTTCGCGATTAAAGAACATATTATTAAGTATTGCGGAAAGGCTTTTAATAACTCAGGAATCAATCTGTTTTGGTCTCTCAAAAACTCTGGAGAAGTCCTCGATAAACTACGGTGTAAGCATTTCATGCTTCTTCTCTAAGCACCTACTACGACTACGGCTAAATTTACAGACGATGTCGCTGGAGCCTTAATGGACCATCATGTTTTAAAATGGAAAGTAGTAGGAGTAGTAGGAGATTGGTCAAAATATTTACTCTGATATATCTGTTCCCTTTCCAAAGTCTAAATTTACAGACAATGTCACTGGAGCCTTAATGGAACATCATGTTTTAAAATAGAAAAATAGTATTTACAAAGTAGAAGGTGTAAATAGAGTAGGTAAAAACAAGTTGAGAACGTATAAATTGTTTAAATCTGAATATATTGTTGAACCTTATTGGACACTTATACGACCTTTAAAGCACGGGTCTGCTTTTGCCAAATTTAGAAGTGGGATCGCACC
>JAWPHD010026228.1:0-13790 GCA_037043455.1 Cyrtodaria siliqua | reverse complement strand
TCACAAAAACTTAGGACAGTTTGTCAAGGTCATTTATCTGGGTCCAAAAAACCTTGTTATACTGACAAAGCGCTGACAGGCGACACACGTGTTTCGCGGAACACTCCATCTAGTTTTAAGTTTAAACATGCACTCGTTGTTGTATTGTCTTTAACTAAAAGCATACATTGCAAAGTGCATGGAGGGATGGTCCTCCCCCAACCCGCATACAAACTATGATGAGGAGATTAAAATAATCACCAAATAGGTGATAGAAATTTTTAAAACAAATCTAGTTTGTTGCCATACTCATATACTTGTTAAAAGTAGCCATCCAGCAAACAATAGCTAAATTTACAACATAAGTACGCCGTTTCTACACCTACTGACAACGAGGTATATATATGTATAGTTTACATGTTTTGAGAATCCAAACTCTGTGGACACAATCATATTAACGGCTTTAACCAGCTAGGCCTTAACACCAAAAGACAGGAACCTCGAATTAACTCATAATTAAGTTATGCATATTTAATCACGGGTATTTAAAAACCAGTAAATAAACCTTTACTTTTTGTCGGCATATATATATATTATTATATGACCTGAACACCTGGATAGGAGTTTTGATTATATGTTTTATAGTGCAATTGTTGCCATTATTTGGCGGGTTAGTTTCTTTAAGTTGTATGTATTTATGACATATATTGTGATAATCACTTACCTGATATTCAGTTGTTATGTTTCATAAATATATAGATATTCATTATTATGTTTTATAAATATATAGATATTCATTATTATGTTTCATAGATATATAGATAACTCATTATTATTTTTCATATTAGATTATTTTTTTCAGACAATACATGTATATGACTTACAAACATTTGAAATGTAGCAAACGATTGACAATCTTTTTTAAACATATTTTCAACACTTTCACATAAGTAATCAACCAATCAATAGGGGCTTAAACGAGTGCCTGTTTAATATGGACATTAAACAACGTTTGATAATAAATATGAGGGTGTACCGACGAGCATCATATCAATTTTTTTAAAATAGTTTAATAAATTCAGTATTAAATATGAACGAATGTGAGATTCTATTTATCAGGTAACTCCAATAAATTGTTTAAATTAACCAACGAGATGAAACCATACTCTGTTTGTTTTGTTTGCTTCCTGCCATACTTAACTTCCAATAACTGGTAGTTGTAGCATGGTCATTGAAAATTCTCTTTGTAGTAGCACAGGTGTAAATCTTTTAATTGAAAATAAGACCTATCAGAATAACAGTTAGAATAACAGTTAGAATATGTTAAGTTAGAGTATGGCAGGGAGTATAGGTATGGCAGGGAGCTACGGCCATCTCGATGTTAAACTAATAAACTCAATACCAAAACCATACGTCCCCTAAACTCCCTAAACAACTCTCTATTACTTGTAGTACACCATTTATTCTGACCGGTGTTATTTTCAATTAAACGGATTAAGAAAGAATTTTCAGTGACCATCATAACGTACATGTATTCATGACAAGACTTATGTATGTATATATATGGATTTTTCTCCATTGTTGTTTGCTTTGGTTCATGCTTTTGTATACACGTTGTTATTTTTCTCTAATGGTGAAGAATAAAAGAGGAGATTCACTACAGTTTTGCTTTTTAGCTCGACTATTCGAAGAATAAGAGAGCTTATGTAATCACCCCCCGGGGTCGGGCGTCGGCGTCGGCGTTGGCGTTGGCGTCCGCGTCGGCGTCGCGTCCCACATCAAGGTTTGCGTGTAAGCTGTGTTTACAAGTCTATATCTCTTACATTTCTTATCCTAACAAAACCAAATTTGTTCATGGCTTCCTTGTAGCATTATTTTAAGGGCTGCATAAGCAATTTTGGTTCCTGGTAACCCATGGGCTCCCATGGAACCCAAATTATGATAGCCATAAAATGTGCCCCATTTCACATCAAAATTTGCATGTAAGCTGTGTTTACATGTCTATATCTCTTACAATTCTTACCCTAGCACAACCAAATTTGGCCATTAAATTCCTTATAGGCATTATCGTAAGGGCTGCTTAAGTAATTTTGGTTCCTGTAACCCCTGGGCTCCATGGAACCCAATTCTGATAGCCCTTAAAATATGTCTGTTTCACATCAAATTTTGCGTGTAAGCTGTGTTTACAGGTCTATATCTCTTACATTTTTGTCCTAGCTGAACTAAATTTTTGGAATTGGTTTCCTTTAAGTATGTTGTAAAGGGTTGGATAAGTAATTTTGTCTTTTGTAAATTCTGGCTCCTTTGGAACCCAATTGTGATGGCCTATAAAATGTGAAATAAAGGGCAGATTTTAGGTTTGCATGTAAGCATGTATATATCTATAATTTTGGTTTGGGATTTATTACTAGCATTATGCATCTTATTACTTCACCCATAGTGTGGCATGGCTCCCTCCTCCCCACCCCCCACCCTACCCCCGGCCCCACTTCCCTCCACACCTTTTTTTTTTTTTACATAGTTTCTGTCTTGTTTAGTCAACCCCTCCCCCACCCCCCGCCTCTCACCCCCCCGACTTGAAACTTTTTTTTTTTTAAAACATATTCTTTGTTTTAGTCAATTCTTACACATATATGTGTTGCCCCTCCCCCCTACCCACTCCCGCTCTCAACCCCGCTCCACCCCCCCCCCCACTCCCCCCAACTCTTACCCCCCACTTGAAACTTTCTATTTTTTTATTTTTTTTACATATTTCTTTGTTGTTTTAGTCAATTCTTACACATATATGTTGCCCCCCTCCCCCCCCCCCCCCCCACTCTCCCACCCATTCCCACCTCTCACCCACGCTCCCTCCCCAACCCCACCCCCACTTGAAACTATATTTTTTTTTACATATTCTGTGTTGCTTTTGTCAATTCTTATACATATATGTTGCCCCGCCCTCACCCCCCAACCACTCCCGCCTCTCACCCCCCGCTACCCCCCACCCCACCCCCCCACTTGAAACCTATTTTTTTTCTCCATATTTCTTTGTTGCTTTTGTAAATTCTTACACATATATGTTTCTGCCCCCCCCCCCCCCCGGACGCCTCTCACCCTCCCCACCATCCCCCCTCCACCCCCCCCCCACCCCCCCCCCACCCCCACACTTGAAACATTTTTTTTTTTTTTTTTTTTTACATATTTCTTTGTTGTTTTAGTCAATTCTTAAACATATATGTTGCCCCCTCCCCCCACCCCCAACCACTCCCACCTACTCACCCCCCTCTACCCCCCGACCCACCCCCCACTTGAAATTCTATTTTTTTTCTTCATATTTCTGTGTTGTTTTGTCAATTCTTACACATATATGTTGCCCACGCCCGCCCACCCCCTTCCCCCCGCCCCTCACCCCGCCCCCTCACACTTGATTTTTTTTTTTTTTTACATATTTTTCTTTGTTGTTTTAGTCAATTCATACACATATATGTTGCACCCTCCCCCCAACCCACTCCCGCCTCTCCCCCCCCCGCTCCCCCCCCCACCCCACCCCCCCACTTGAAACATTTTTTTTTTTTTACATATTTCTGTGTTGCTTTTGTCAATTCTTACACATATATGTTTGCCCACGGCCCGCCCCCCACTTGAAAACATTTTTTTTTTTTTTTTTTTTACATATTTCTTTGTTGTTTTAGTCAATTCTTACACATATATATTGCCCACTCCCCCCCCCCCCCCCCCCCCCCCCCCCCGACCCAACCCACTCCCCACCTCTCACCCCCTCTACCCCCGACCCATCCCCACTTGAAAATCTTTTTTTTTTTCATATTTCTGTGTTGTTTTTGTCAATTCTTACACATATATGTTGCCCACGCCACGACCCCCCCCCCCACCCCACCCTCCCCTTTCCCAACCGCCTCTCACCCGCCCCCCTCACACTTGAATTTTTTATTTTTTTTACATATTTTTCTTTGTTGTTTTAGTCAATTCTTACACATATATGTTTGCCACCCTCCCCCCCCCAACCCACTCCGGCCTCTCCCCCCCCCCGGCTCCCCCCACCCCACCCCACCCCCACTTTAAAACATTTTTTTTTTTTTTTTACATATTTCTGTGTTGCTTTTGTCAATTCTTACACATATATGTTGCCCACGCCCGCCGCACACCCCCCCCCCCCCCCCACTTGAAACATTTTTTTTTTTTTTTTACATATTTCTTTGTTGTTGGTAGTCAATTCTTACACATATAATGTGCCCGCCCACCCCCACCCCCAACCCACTCCCACCTCTCACCCCCCGCTACCACCCGACACACCCCCACTTGAAAATCTATTTTTTTCTTCATATTTCTGTGTTGTTTTTGTCAATTCTTACACATATATTTTGCCCACGCCCGCCCGCCCCCCCCCCCTTCCCCCCGCCTCTCACCCGCCCCCCCCCCCCCCCCTCACACTTGAATTTTTTAATTTTTTTTACATATTTTTCTTTGTTGTTTTAGTCAATTCTTACACATATATGTTGCCCCACGGCCCCCCACGCCCCCCCCCCCCCCCACCCCCCCCCCTCAGAGTTATGTTGTGCTCCCAACCCCACCCCACATTGTTGTAGCCTTGTTTTCGGAAGGTATATACTAGCTATAAATTTATTATTCTCTGAAAAATCGAATAGTCGAGCTGCGCTTATCTCCGACAGCTCTTGTTATTTTATGAACTACCATAAAACTGAATGGAGAAGTATGTCCGCAACGAACATCTCGCGTTGTTTAGTTATCATAGTTGAGATAGGACACCTTTATATACCAACATATGTCATGTACGAGTTAAACCACTGTAGGTTTACCACCACCAATTGTATATAAACCGGAAAAAACACGAACAAAACAAAACGAATGTAGTTCCTATTATAAAAAGTATTCCCTCCTTTTTAGCTCTGCTGGCTAATGGGATGGTGAGTTGTCCGTTAACTTTTGCCTTGTGAACACGATAGGGCCTTCATTATACATAGGATATTTATTAAACCTTGCAAGGGTCTTTATATCGATGAAAGCTCGAACAAATTCGAAAAACAATTAGATCGGATTAGTTTCACCAGAGTTATAGACCTTGATTTACTGAAAAATGCCATATTGCCTTGTGATCACCCTAGCACCTTCATTTATTATTTGATCTTTACCAAACTTGCACAGATTGTTAATATCAATGAAAGATCGGAGAAGTCTGAAAACCAATCAGATCGGATCAGTAACACCAGAGTTATTGCCTTTTTTAAAAAAAAAATGTCATTGTCCGCACTGTGAACACTCTAGCACCTTCATTTAATTTTCGATCTTTACCAAACTTGCACATATTGTTAATATCAATAAAAGCTCATAAAAGTTTGAAAACCAGCCAGATCAAATCAGTAATACCAGAGTTGCGGCCCTTGTTTAGCTGAAAAATGTCAGTTTCTGTATTGTGAACGCTCTAGCACCTTCATTTATTATTTGATATTTACCAAACTTGCACATATTGTTAATATCAATGACAGCCGGAACACATTCGAAAACCAGCCAGATCGAATCAAGTAACATCGAAGTTATGGCCCTTGATTTTATATGCAATATGCTATATTGAGAACATGCAATCGTGGGTTTAAATCCCACTGGAGGATAACTTTTTTTTTAAATTTTACGACCCAATACGTCTCAGATTTTGTCTCCGCCCAATGGGGCCCCCTTATATCTTGTCCAAATGTGAATTGATTGGATTCTAATTTTGTATGGGCATTTAGGAACTTGAGGCACAACATATACAAAACGAGTTTTGTCCTCCTGCATATAGGGGCCCCTCTACAGGGGTACAATTTGGGGAGCTTGTAGTAATTTACTATAACAATAGTTTCGGCCTTGTGACGCTAATTCCTTCTATGTCCTTTGAGATCTCAAGTTCATGTGTGGTGTATTTCTTATTTAGGGTGTGTAAATGCGCAATAAGGTTTTGGATTTTGGCTCTGGCCACTGGGGCAGTCGTTGAGACAATGGTCGGCAGCCAATATTGATGTCGTTAAGCTCTTTATCTGTAACTAGCTGTACTGCACACATAAAAAAATCGATGGATTCCTCGCTGAAAATGCCGCAAATACAATTACAAATGTACAGCAATGTGTGCATGATGGACTATGTATAAATACAGCATAAATAGGAACAACATGGAAATCACAAAAGAGGCATGACGAGTCGTTATTTTGGTTGAATGGTGTTTTACATCATTTTCAGCACATTTTTAGGCTTTACATATATATGACAGTCGATTTTGGTTGTTCTGTTTTTTTCTTAAATCTTGGTGGAGGCAGACAGCCCCACTTTTCCTGGCTAGAACCAGTACTGTATAGCTCCCGCCATCCAAAGAATTGGCACTGTCTCACTTATAAGTTGAATAATGATAATTAAACAATATGAACCATATATTTTAGTAAACATTTCAAATATCAAAAAAACTTCCACTTCAGGTAAAAAATGGTATATTATTCCTGTGAAAAGTCAATTTATATGGAGTCAAATATGTAGAGAAAATTGACAATGGATGTAACAATCTTTTTTTTAAATATATTACACATTCCCAGTAAAATTATCAAAAAACTATGAAATGTCCAAAAAGCTGCCTTTCCTGTCAACATTCAGCTTGAAATAGTATTACTATAAAAAGTCAACATAAATATGGAGAGGCAATTATTAATTCGTGTAAAATGTGTATTTATAAAACGTATTCCAAAAATTCCCAATAAAATTATCAAAAAACGATATATGTCCAAAATAGTGCATTTCCTGTCAAATTTCAGCTAGAAATAGTATTCCTATGATAAGTCAATGTGTATGAAGTCAAAATATGTAGAGAAAATTGATAACCGGTGTAAAAAATTTATTTTAAAAAAATATTCTAACAATTCCCAGTAAAATTATGAAAAGACAATGAAATATCCCCAAAATTACCTTTCCTGACAAAATTCAGCTTGAAATAGTATTTCTGGGATAAATCAATGTATATGAAGTCAACTATACGGATAAAAATTAAAATTGATAACTGGTGCAAAAAGAAGAAAAAAAAGAAGATATTCCAAAACATTTCAGTAAAATTATCAAAAGATGATTACATGTCCCAAATATTTCCTGTTAAAATAAGATTAAAAAACCTATTCGTTTTGGTGGTCAGTAGGTCAAAGGTCAAGGTCGCCATGACCATATATGGAAATATGCATGCTGGGCTATAAATTCGAACGCATAACACCCACACTCGTTAAACGTCATAAGTACACTGACAGTCTGTCCTTGGTGATAGGTGGATCCCTATTGTCAACGGCCAATGTCGTCATGAAAAGAATCAACAGCAAAACACCCATCTTCATGAAACTTCGTAAGTGCATTTCCCTTAGTCAGAGAACAAACTCTATTGCTTTTGGGACCACATGTAACACACTTCAGACTAATCCGTAATAACGGTTCAGATGAAGGATTTATATCCGATTTCGTGAGTATAGGTGTCCATTTTGTTTCTGTTGGTCAACAATACTTACATCCAACGTTATTCAAGTGCCTTTAATGTGTCTGAGTTGTTTGTTCGGTTGAATGGTGTAAATTTACGACATTTTCCAGCACAGTTTAGGCTATACATGACGGTCGATGTTTTTAGTGTTGAAGGCAGACCATCCACATCTTCTTCGGTAGAAACAGTACGGTATACCTCCCGCATCCGTAAGACTAAGAGTCGAAACTTTCTCACTAAGAAGTCGAGCTCTCACGGGGATTCACTGGGTGAGAGGCAAGAAGGTTTCAAACTTAGCGTCTTTACCCTCCTGGTAAATTGGACTAAATATATGTGTAGTATATTATCCGACTTTTGAATTTCTCTCAAAGGAAAGTTCGTATACAAAATTATATATTACCATGGCCTTTTTTCAAGAGAAGATGAAACAAGATACAAGGTAGTTTATTAATTAGTCCCCTCGGTCTTGATTGCACTCCATCTGACAGTATATACCATTTCGTTTCCGCTCAGTAACTTTAGTTAGAAATTAGATATTCTGGGTAGTAGCTTATATGGTAGGAAGCTTGGATTGCATTTGCATGGGGTCACTGGGGTCAAGTTCACCGTTACTAAAAATAGAAAAAATATCCGCTCAATAACTTTAGTTAGGAATGAGATACTGGCCCAAAAGTTGTTGTGCAACAAGATTATACGAAAAAGAAGGTTGGGATTATATTTAGGGTCAAGGTCAAATCACTCTTACTAAAAATAGAAAAATTGTTTCCGCTGAATAACAAAAATTGCTGTGTTAGGAGCTTATATGAAAAGGAAACTCTTGGGATTGCATTTGGGGTCAAGGTCAATGTCACTTACTAAAAATAGAAAATTGGTTTCCGCTCACTAACCTTACTTAGGAATGAGATATTTATTGGTCCGAAACTTTCTGTGAAGTTAGCTTATATGAAAGGGAAGCTTGGGATTGCATTTGGGGTCAATGTCACTGTTACTAAAAATAGAAAATTGGTTTCCGATCAATAACTTCAGATTTTCATGGGGATATTAACGAAAATTTAACAAAAGGTGCGCTTCATGGAACGGAAGCTTGGGATTTCCTATTCGGGTCAATTTGGTCCACGGTCAAGATCAGTGTTACTATAATAGAAAATTGGTTTCCAATCAATAACTTTAGATTTCCTTGGCGGATTTTAAGTAATGCCAAAATTGCAGGGAAATGCTTCTTATTCTTTAATTTTGCTTTTCTTGAAAACGAAAATTAGAACTAAAGAGTATTACTAAATAATGTAAGAGTTTTACACTAAAAGTTGAAGGCAGTAAATCAATCATTCTCTTAGATCTATTTTCAAATATGTAAAAACAACAACACAAAATAATCTTATTCAGGCAGTTGACAAAGCTCATTATATAGACGTGCATTCAAAAAGAACATGGTCTGATCTGATCAAATCCAAAGGTCCTCCTGGTACAGTAACAGGCGATGAAACAGAAAGAAATAATTCTGAAAATACACAGTTTACTTAAAAAAAAAAAAAAGAAAAAAAAAAAGGGTCAATATTATATAATCATGTACAATAAGTGTATACCTTATTGAAAACAATATCTAAAGAATGTTATTATTAATGTAGAAAAGCATATACACTATATTACATCATAACGACGAGTGGGTGGGAGGGCACAAACTATAACTCTCTGTCGTAATACAAAGCCTTAAAGCTACACACGCTATACTTGAACTGATACTAATTTATGAATATGAATGAGTCACGGGTGAATTAGTTTCAATGCGACGAACATCCCAAAAGCCAGAAATCGATGCGTAAAAGGTCACCCATTCCAGTTGACCATCGAACAGACATGACGTGTTGTGGCTAGTCGGGAACCACGTGACGCCACAAGGCGTGCCCTGTCCGGTATCAAAAAACCCCCATCGGGAGGCTAACTATGTATGCAGACCTTCTTTTTAAAGTGGCTCTAAAGAGGGACGTTTATAAATACTTCTACTGGAATGCTCGACGTTGGATATTTATTGATCTCACTTGTCACAGCGAGTTCTTACATGTTACAAAGGCGACCAAACATGGCAGTGGAATGGAATAGCCCAGAGAGATACGCACTTGTGGATGTCTCATACAACATTTACCCTGGACATGTTCGCAAAGCATTTTGGCCAGCTTTTCAATATAATATTACCCCCGTTCAAACTAGATTACAAGAAAAACAAACATCTTAAGTAGAAGCTGCTGTCGCTGCTGTCAGTAGCGAAGCTACCTATTAGGCCAAAAGGCCCGGGCCTGCACATGCATGGTTGAAAAATGTAACAATGAAATAGATAGTGAACTCTGAAGTGTGATTTTGTTTAAATTTATATCTAAATATTACGCCATACGTCTTACGTTTTTCAAAATTTTCCGGGAAAGCATGCCACTAGAAATAGCCGGGCCTGCACATCATAAAAGGTCTAGCTACGCCCCTGGTTGTTGATGCTGTTCAATCGTGTCGCCGTCATCGTCCAGTAGACGGTATGTTAAACGTTATGAATATATGTATACTGAAAGGAAAAAGAAACGTAGGGTGCGTATTTCCGCTATATATTGTATGTTTAATATGCTACTGCTAATCGAATGGTACAGGGCGACATTAGGCCTGTCCTTTTAGAAAGAAGGTTTAAAGTTTCATTACCGTCAGAATTCGCATTTGGCTCAAGCAGGTGAGCAAACTTAGGCTTTAAATGTCGCAATCACTTAACATTGAATACAGTACTGAACTGGCTCAATTTTTCAAAGAGAAACTTCAGCATTTATTAATTTCTTGTTACAACGTGTACTGTGATTAAAACGTCTACAACATCACAGTTGTGTCCTTCTCTAACTAACTGCACTTTTTTTTTTTGCAAAACATCTTGGGATTTCCTTGGAATATATATGGAATTAAGTGTGCAGTATATGCAATATATAGCGGAAATACGCACCCTGCGTTTCTTTTTCCTTTCAGTATAGTATGTACAGTCCAGCGAATCAGTTTCAGTGTCGTCATCTATGGAAGGGGATTACCACCATAATCCTGTTCATTTACATTGTATTTCCATTCATCTCAGTGTCCAATTGAGGTCTTCATTTATCTTACTGCTTACTAATATGTGTCTACTTTGTAGTATTATTTATCCTAGTCCACATTGCGATGCACGATTTAGATGCATGGGTGCATCGCATGCTCATTTATCTTAGTCCTAACAGTATTGATGTAATGTATCCTTATTGCCTATTAAACGTACTAGTTTTCAAAGTTGCGATTTACTAGTGCCATGCTAATGCTGATTACATATTTGACACAGACTGACTGATCAATCCTTAGTTGTTGGTTTTAGTTTAATAATATTTTATTGCAGATATGATACAATACATCAATTCAACATCACATTATTCATAGATACACATGTAAATGGATTGAACTACAAGTTATTACAAAATTAGTTACAGTTCTCTCCATTGTGGTTGAAAAAGTGTACGTGATTATCGGTTTGAAATTGTAACAATACATTTAATAATGAACTTGATAAGGACAAATGAAATGTTAGTGCTTGTGGTATTTTCTTGCTCATTATTCAGTATCGAGACCGGGAACCAGAATTAATAATTGGCCCAATTCGTGAAAACTCGGCCAATCCCGTCATTCTCCAGGATCACGCATCGTGTGTATATCGACGCTTCGGTATGTTCAAAATCTTGACATTTTGTTAGCATATGGCAATGGCACAGAAAATAGTGCACTGCTTAGCTGTTGCTGTATCGCTTGTCACACGTGTTGATGTATGATTTGCGTTGCACGTGTGCTATTTACAACACAGATGAGGTTGATTATCATTGTTTTCATGTAAATAAACTATAGATGGAGCAATCGGCTAAACGGCATTGCAAAACTTTGAAGATAACTTTGATTTTGAGTGCAAATTCGTTTTGGCAGGAATCTGAGGTGCGTCATGCTAATCTAGAGCATATACGACGCTTGCTTGTTTTCAAGACAAACGTCTAGAACAGTCCTCCTGAGCAAAGATTTGTTTATGCCGATACACGGGTAAGGTTTCTGGTTGGCTGAGACAGGAGCACCATCTAATTGCAACTGCCTCAACCATTTATTTTTTTCAAAAATAATTTCGGAAAGGAATAGACACCATCTTGGATACTACTTTTCGGGCACGTAGGTTCAGTCACGTGGAATAAACAATGGCGGCGCCCATTGAACCATCATGCTGCTCCTCATTCGCAACATTTCGTATAGACTGCTACACAGTGTGTAAATATAAACGACTATAGAAGTCCGCCATTATGTTTACCTGCTTGTTTTATAGGCGTAGCCATATTCAAAGTTTATAGATATCCCGACACCTTACTTCCTTTATGTAAGTGATGCGTCTGCATTATGTAAACAATATTGAGTGAAAGCCCAATACATGTATATCTTTTTATAGAACGTAGATCAGACGTTTGGCCACGATCGTGGTTGGAATGCGCTTTATTTAGCCGTAAGTTACGGCAAAGAAATCGGTGTTTGACTGTCGCTTGTATGAGTGACACGGTACATGCGCAGTGAAGCAGTCTACATTTCGTACTCTGCTTCGCAGCATTGCTCGAATGTAATACCAGGGAGTAAGGTTTCCATATTGGTTACGTCATCGCGTCTTAGATTCCCGCCAAAACCGCCAAAACAAATTTGCATTCAAAATCAAAGTTATCGTCCAAATGTTCAGCCGATTGCTTCGTCAGTAGTTTATTTATATGAAAGCAGTGATAAAACCTTCATCTGCATTGTAAAAAGCAAACGCTCAACTCAAATTATACATCAACACGTATGGCTAGCGACATATTGTTTACATAGCAACAGTGCACTATTTTCTGTGCCGTTGCCTTCCGGCTAACGGAATGTCAAGATTTTAAACATACCGAAGCGCCGTGATACACACGAGGTGGGGTCCCGAAGAATGACGGGATTGGCTGAGTGTTCACGATTGGCTGCTCCTTTTGTCATGTAAAAAGAACATTACTAAATTAATTACAAAATATTTTTATATTTAACTATTTTAACTTAAACTGACTATAAAACGAAAATAATTATTTCAAAAGAGTACAACATTTAATAAAAAAAATCCGGGTCTAAATGCGGATGGTCAGAAATACTTTAATAAATAAAATATTAATTACAGTTTCAAATTTGTTTCTGCACAACTGGTCACGTGGTTCCAGTTTCAAATTTGTTTCTGCACAACTGGTCAAGACGTTTGTACTTACAATCAAGCGTCGAAGATGATCAAGACTACGAAGCAGTGTGAAAACCAACGATATACTTGGTTGTAAAGTATGGTATGTTTTAAGATAAATTAAAGATGCATATTTCATTTTAGTATTAATAATTACATGTGAATGTGAATAGTATTTATAATGGATATTTACCATTCACTTACAATTTCCCCATATATCATCATGTAATTAACGGCAGTTAAAGAATTTTGCTTTACTGTCGGGTAGCCAATTCATTAACCATGCAACCAGGAGTCATTTCGGGGACCAGTAGACTACACTGCGTACCGGGTACCAGTCTACTTGGTCCGGAAACCGATTACCGATTCAATGCTAAAGGGTTGCTGGACTACCAGTTCTCCTTGCTTGTTGATATATATCGAAGAATCTACCTCAAACGGATTGTCGATGTGTCGCCCGATCGTTTATGATTTCATTTGTTGTCCGCCGCCAAAGGTCAAAGGCGGAAGGCTATTGAATTTGCAGTTCCGTCATTCCGCTGTTCCATTGTTCCGTCGCCAATTTCGTTCCCGGCCAATAACTTTAATATTTATAATACGATCTTAATGAATCTTTAGGACATAATGTTTAGGTCAAGTTCGATAACCATCCAGATCGCGCCAATACTGCCGGAGTTATGGACTTGGGTCTTGCGGTTTCCGCTCAATAACTTTAACATTTATAATCCAATCTTGATGAAACCTGGGGTTAATGTTTATGAGCATAATATTTCTACAGATTATGGGCATAATATTTCGACAAAGTTCGATAACCAGTCAGATCGCACCTATCATGCCGGAGTTATGGCCCATGCATTTTTGAACGATTGAATGGTGTTTTACGGCACGTAGACACATAATTATATAGGTCATGTTGTACGCAAAAACTGATGAAGGATGCAAAAATGTAGTAAGACATTAAAACGTAATGTAAAAATATATTGTTAAAACTTAATAACTTAACATGTATAAGGTTATAATAGCCTAAATGAGTCTCCATAGCCCTTCCATAGTAAAGTGAACATG
>JAWPHD010026227.1:0-13791 GCA_037043455.1 Cyrtodaria siliqua | reverse complement strand
CACACATTAAAGTTAAACAATATATACCGTGACGTGCAAATGCGGATATATACAATCTAAAATAGAAAACATACCAGAGAATGAAACGTAAACAAAACCACAAATTAAGAATTTACAAATTTGTAATAACAAGAAAGGAGATAGCAATACCGGAAATTAAACGTCGCCAAATATAACGTAGTACGAATGTATACTTTTAAACTTTAATATGCCTCCAGTCTTCGAGATGGTGTTCACCTTGAGATGCTAGAAAATAGCCAGCAGACTCAATTGCATCTGCAACTTTAATTTTGTTATCGATTCATCAGGATCAAACGTTTATTAACATATAAATAAGAATTTATGGTTTCCGCTTAATAAGATTAACAATAGGAGGCATATTTTACAATATAATAACAGCTCCGTACGTCATTTACTTGTGTAACTGAATATTTTCGAAAGTAATAAACCACTCGTATTCATTATTAACCTCAAACGCTGATGAAACACATTTTTTGTAATGAGATTACACATATAAACGAAGAACAATCAGGCAGACCTAGGTTATGCATATATACTGGACAGAGCTTTGTTTTGTTTTGTTTTTTGTTTTTCATCAACACGGTAAAACACCGTTAAGGGTATGACATGACAGGACTGAAGACACACTTTGAACATTTTCAAGAGTTAGGTCATCGTCGGAACCCACGTCTAATTGATTCCGCTTACTCTTCATTCAATGTAGTGATAGCGTAACATATCAACCGTGGGTATTCGACGCTGGATTGGACGTCATCAACTTCCGATCATCGATTAATCAAACTTAAGATGAAATCATAGTGGTCGTGACCTCAGTGGTTTATTCTCTTGTTGCTCTGGCTTCTGCCAAGTCACCGAGTACCTTCTTTGTGGCTTTCTAGGCACTAGTACATCCAAAGACACGCATGCAAATGAGATAATCGTTTATTGATTATGTACCCAAGTACTTCAATGACCTTATAATTTGTATAGCGAAAACTTTTAGAAATTTCATTTTTAATTGTAACAAAATTCTTTCTGACGGACGGCCTTTATATAAATGTTAACACTCCTTAGGACTGGGAATGGACAATTTAAAAAGTGTGCTTTGTTCAGAATGTTCATGTCATCATTGTAGATTTTGGTATTCAAATTTAAATCAATCAATATATATGTTTTCTAAAACAAAAAATTATATATAGTGATTTCAATTATTAATTGTGATACAATTGAGGATTTAATTCAAAATAACGTCATAGGACACAGACTGACCCGATTTCCCTTTCAACTTAAAAAATAATAATCTTAAAATCATATTATCAATTGCTGTATGGCAAACATCCTCTGTGTTTTAAATCTCATATTAATTGTTCGATATTTAGAACAGGGATTCCAAGAATTTCGTAATAAATGTGTTATATTATATATTTGTCTGTGATTTGTATAGGAAAAACTGGGAATAGAAAAGCTATATCTACTCGTTTGCTCCACTGGGAAATATCTCCCGTACGGAACATTGCTCGGCCTTTTCCGTCAGTGGCGGGAATGCCAAATGACTTTCCGATTGTATTACGGACGTCGTCGTCAGATTCCGCCACTAGGAAATAACGATTACGGAAATTAACGAAGAGTTCCGGTTCCACTTGTTTTGTCGTCTTGGATGACGTAACGTCGTCTTGCGTTGCGTTCTCGTGCAAACTGGTGTAAAAAGGTGTGAATCATTAGAAATATTAATAAAATATCATTTTAAATTTATGTAATATATAGTTCAATAACCAGTGCTTTTGAGATACTGAAAATATCACCCGAGGTAGAGAAATGGCTCCGATATAAGAACGAGTGCGGAGAACGAGTTCTTATATCGGGGCCATTTCTATACCGAGGGAGATATTTCCCGTATCTCAAAAACACTGGTTATTAAACTCTATATAATTGCTGCTGATAAAGTACCGAATATTGTTATTATTGCTTGACGCCTTCAGTACGCTAAGGCTTTATTTGTGGAACATTCGTATACTGCAGTTGAATCAACAGCGAATGATGTTTCTACGCATCGTTCAGTGCATCATTTTTAAGGCTGCAATAGACAAAATGAAGAATAAACTGCACTTTGTACTGAGATTCTACGTTATGACACATGTTTTGTTGGCAGTACTAGTGCCTGTACAACTACAAAAAATAATATCTCGGGACGTTTTGTTTCTTGTCTTACTGCCGTTAAAATATCGCGTAAAAAATATGGTATTAAATTATTTGTGTCCATTAAATGGTTTCTGAAATTTTAATATTTCTGATTTTATCGCGTTTGTTTTTTCAATTTACATTTCTCTATTTAAATTGGATAAAAAAAAAGCATATCTATGACAAGAGTTGATTTCAATTTTGATATGTTTACATGTTTATTTCTACCTCTTCTGATTCTAACAACTGACCTACTAGAACATCTTGAGAAGGTATACATGTTTATGCTCGCCGAACTGATATTCTATTCTGGTATTCATATTCACGATTTAGTACCATGTCAAATATATCGCGTACAGCTTTAAGAACTTTTCCGCGACTAAGAATATCAAAATCTGACTTCCTGATCTTGAATACGTTAATACAATATTTAGATAGGCATGACCCTGTCATTTTACAACACACAGCATGTTTAATAATTTCACCATTTAAATTTAGAAATTTATAAAAATCGAACAGGAAAAACAGCATTGAAGGACGGCAGTCAACCACAGGCACACACAGAAACAAAGAACACATTTAAAGATGAATAAAAGGCCAAATAAGACACCGCAAACACAAAAGGGTTGACAATAGGGCTACCGCCTTGGAACGGTCAGTGGTAAAAAAGGCCGCTGGGTGGTTCAACCAGGTTCTAGGGTGCACCAAACCTCACACTTACCCTACTGTCAACCCAATAAAACGGGACAGTGTAAATAAAGAAATCCCCGCTATGAACTATTCTCTAACCAAAAAGGCAGCATTAATAGGCAATATAAGTGCTCGTGTACATATAAATACAAAAAAACACACAATATCTGCGATTGGTTTATTTCCAGTTGACTTTTGTATTGTCTATTCCTTGTCACTTTGCGGTAGGAGTATCTTTTAATTTTGGAAGCAATAGTGTTGTAAAGAAAATGTATATATATTATGTCAGACTGTGGATATGGTATTGCGCTTTAATTCTGCAGAAATATGAACAGTGTGTGATCGCTCCGTGATCATGGGCTTCATTTCCATGAAATTTAGCACGAACTATCAATGCAAAGTAAGAAACGAAATCAAAGGCGTAATTCGAAAAGCAAAAAAGTCGAAATGGAACTATTTTGCTTTTCTCCTTTTACTCCAAATATTTACAAGATACAAATTTGAAAAATATCATGGACCGATTCCATAACACTTTTTGGGTAATAACGCTTAATCATCATCAGCATTCCTCTTTCCTTTTGATCCTTTCTTTACAAAATGGCATCATGTCATATTTGCAAAAACAGGATAACATCTCATAATTACATTGTTTTGTTAAGATGTTTAAGGAAAACCAACAGAGATCAGCAAACTGTCTTGAAATACATACCTAATTCGTATGTTGAGATAACATTATCATATTATGAATTCCTCGTTCAGTAGTTTTTTTATTTATATCATATGTTAGAACAATTAGCATGTAAAAGCTATGGCTTAATATGTTACCTTCTTTGTTTTCTTTATTTCACCAATGTTTACGTATTAAGCAAACAGCAATGGAATCAACATAGTGAATGCATGATAATAATGTCATTATGGCGGATTGGCAATTTAGACATAATTCAATGTAAATAATAACAAATAGTATCCAGTGTAAATAGTAGCAAGGTAAGGAAAAAAGAGCGTCTAAGTAGACTGTGGACAAACTCTAGACAGTCAACACAATACATTGTCTCTATATATAATACGTGATTATGTGGGAGGGAGATATTGTGTTTATTTATACATGTACATCAATGATTTCTATAATAAACCATACGTTTTGATGTTGTTCTTTTCTCCGTCATTTCAATACATACCATACACATTTATAAATGCAGATATAATTATGTACACTAATGGTGGATACTATATTAAGTTTTGTGTTTTGTATTTTTTCTTAAACTACAAAGAAATGTTTTATATGTTCATCATCGTACGCAATACATACACCGTCTTAAATCTTACACTCTGCGTCATCAATACAAATTCCACAAAATAACTCTTCATTTCTTAAAACTAATCCATATGTACGTCTTACACCTTTAAATCTTCATTCGGCAACCTCGTTTCATGTTCCTTCTAATAATACTACTAGGATTCTTAATAATGGCTCAAAAGAACTCCTCTAGGATCACCTGTTTTGAGGAAACACCATATAAAGTCTCCTTTCAGAAATCATTTAGTTCATTCAAGACGCAGGGTGTTTCCCTCTATTAATGAGGTGTAGTTTTGCAATTCTTTATCTTGCAAGTCCACCATTAAATCAGCTGTTAATGGTAGATTGTTTAATGTATGTTCAGCTTCAAATGTTCATTGACGAACAAATGTTCATTGACGAACATCTCACGTCATTTATGTTCTGACTTGAAATGCATCACGTTGCGGTATACAATATTTTGGACAAACAGGTCGATCCTTAAAAGTTCGATTTCGTGAACACAAATATAATGCAAGTAATCCTAAAAAGTTAAAAAATTACTTTTACCAACCCTTTCGTCAGTCAGGTCATAATTTTAATAACGTAACTGTTCAACCGGTTGAATATATATTTTTTGATAATGATGCTACTAAAAGCTTTAAAATAAAAGCTAGACATATTTCAGAACTTAAGTGGATGGAAAACTTACAGATACCTTATCCACTCGGCCTTAATGACAATATTTATCAAGAAGGAAATATTTCTAAAGATCCTAATATTGACATGTTTTCTATATTTTCTATTCGAAAGCGTAAATCTAGGTCTCATGGTCTTAGGCGTAATGGTAACATCAAACGTAAATCGCGTGTAGTTATTTCTGTCGCTGATTTACATACTATTTTTAAACAGTCTGGAAAGCATTCTATGCTTTCAGGGCTTACCTCTTTGTTTTCATTCGTACATATCCCTTGTATAACACTGCTTCCATAGTTCAAAGCTACACACAACATGTTCTCCGACCCCATATTGACAAGGAGTCTGATCACGTCAGGAATTTTCTAAAGGTCATATTATTAAAGGTATTGATTTCATTGACATGCCTAGTGATTTTCGAGATACTCATGCAGTTGATTCTATCCCAAAATATTTCAAAAATTCCGAAAGTCCTGTAATTTGTTATAAGTATAAAAAGCCTATTAGAAATATTATTTTCAACTACAACAAAATAGTTTCTGACCTTGATATAGTACATAATACTCCTAAGGAATGTGAATACAACACACCAAAATTTGCTATGCTCCAGCAGGTCATGTCATCACTGGTAATTTTGATATTGTTGACAGTATTCGGCATTTGTTTTCGAAATGTCCTAAATATAGATTACCTTCAACAATTGACTTTAATGCCTGTCGTGCCCAGCTCGTCCACTCCATTGAAGATTTTAGTATAAAATGGTGTCGTAGAGAACATGAGGACCCAAACTCGCTTTCTACTTGGAAAAAGTCAATTCTTAAAATTATAGATACACGTATTAACATTTATAATGCTAACCCTTCTTTACTTCCTCCGAGACCTAGGTTTTTCTTTCGTAATTTAAAATTGGGAATTGAGGAATTTCATAATAAATTTGTTTTAGTTCCTGCAGATAAAGCAGCTAATAATGTAATTATTGTTTGACGCCTACATTACGTCAATGTTTTATCTCTGGAACTCGGCAGCACCAATTCGTATACTCCAGTTAATTCTAATAAGGATGATGTTGTTTCCGCACATATCACTCGGTGCACTACTTTCAAGGCTAGTGTGAACGATGAGCAAAATAAACTGCCTACTATATACTATATACTGTGTTCCTAAATTACATAAAAATCCGTATAAGGCTCGCTTTATTTCGAATTCTAGTGCCTGCACCACAACAAACATCTCCAAACTGTTAACTTCTTGTCTTACTGCCGTTAAAGATCACGTTAAACTATATTGTGATAAAACTTATGAAAACTGGGATTAATTTATATTGGTCTATAAAAAATTCAGGAGACGTTCTTGATAAAATTTTCAATAAAGATCAAGTTTCATCAATAAGCACTTATGACTTCTCTACACTATATACAACCTTACCACATCACCTTATTAAAGACAAGCTAATTTCTCTTATTCAAAAAACATTCGCTAGAGAAAATACTACACTTTTGGCATGTAATAATACTAAGGCGTTATTTACTAACGGCAGTTTAGACAATTATACTATGTGGACTTGCTACGAAGTTTGTGAAGCACTCATCTTCCTATTAGATAATATTTTCGTCAGGTATGGAACCACTGTTTACAGACAAATTGTTGGTATCCCTATGGGTACGAACTGTGCACCACTTGTCGCAGATTTGTTTTTATTTTGCTATGGAAGAGATTTCATGTTGAGTCTTCCACCAGATAACCAGGCAGATATTATTGAAGACTTTAATGACAACTCTCGGTATCTGGATGACATATTGAACATTGACAACCCTTTCTTTCCAACTATGGTTAATAATATTTATCCTAAAGAACTTCAGCTTAACAAAGCTAATATATCTGATAATAATGCTTCTTTTCTTGATTTAGATCTCTCGATTGAAAATGGTGAAATAATTAGCAAAATCTATGACAAGAGAGATGATTTTAATTTTGACAATGTTAATTATCCCCACTTGGATGGGGATGTTCCCCGAGCAACTTCTTATGGGGTATATGCGTCTCAACTTATTCGTTTTTCAAGAGCTTGTTCCTGAGTTGAGGACATTAATATTCGTAATCTTTGTATAACTAAAAAGCTACTCAGTCAGGCTTACCGTTACCATAAACTTCGTAAAACCTTTGCAAAATAATATTATCGTAACCCTGATCTTCTTTCCAAATATAAAAGTAATTTAAGGACTCTTCTGCGACAAGGACTATCACAGCTTGACTTCTATGGTGATGTGATTTATAAACTTCGTAATATTCTTGGTCTTGATCACTTTCATACTATCTCAAAAGAGGTTATGACCCTATCATTTTGCAACATACTGCATGCTTGGTGGTGGACCCTTTTACAGTTCGCCACTATGCTTTCCTCTTTTATTGTACGATGACCGGACAGGCTGTGTACCCTATGATGACGCCTACCTAAAGCCCATTGGGACGGTGGCGTTTGCTGTTTGTCTATGATCTTTCTTGTCGTGACCTTAATGGTTTATTCTCCTGTTGCTCTGGCTTCTGCCAAGTCATTGAGTACCTTCATTGTGGCTTTCTAGGCTATTGTTTTTTTGTATTATATTTACACGAGCACGAGCATATTTGTGTTTTACTTATATTGCCTTTTGATGCTGCCTTGTTGGTTAGAGATTAGATAATGGCGAGGATTTCTTTATTTACACTGTCCTGTTTTAATGGGATGACAGTAGGGTAAGTGTGAGGTTTGGTGAACCCTAGAACCGGTTTAAACCCCCAGTGGCCTACTTTGCCACTGACCGTTCCAAGGCGGTAGCCCTATTGTCAACCCTTTTGTGTTTGTGATGTCGTTCGCATTTGTTATTACTTTTGCCTTCTTGTTTGTCTGTTTGCGTGTTTGTTTCTTGTTTCTGTGTTTTATGGTTGACTGTCCTCCTAGAATGCTACTTTCCCTGTCCGAACTTTTTATATTTCTTTCGTTTAAAGTTATACTTTTACATCTTCCAGTATCTATTGGAAGCCTATGGGTTTCGTTTGATGATTTGATCGGCCATATGTCATTACTAAAACTGTGAATACCATATTTCAGAGAAACCTAGAGAACATATTTTCTTTTTAACATTGTTTATCCAGTCTAATTTTATCATTTTAATTTCATATAATGCGTGCATTACAGAATATACTACGGAGGATAGTTTATTATCTATTTTATTAGCATAAGTTTAGACCAGAATGAGATGATTCGTATTTTAATATCGATAGATGGAGGCAATATTCCCAATTATCCGTATATCATATCGGATTGCATTTTTAATATTAAAGATATATTTGTAAAATTTTAGTTGAATTCACTCAATTATGTCGATGTTACGTACCGAAACTCCATAATTCGGAACCGTATACTATTACTGGTTTTATTGTTATATTAAAAAGGTCAATTTGCATATCAAATGGCAGGTCTAAAGAGCGTATCTTTTTTAAAAGGGCAAATAATGCCTTATTTCCTTGTTCAGCTATATGTTTTTTCGCAATTACGTAGGAACCACTGTGACCGAGATGTATTCCAAGATACTTGTATTGATTAACTATTTCAACGTTTTCATTATTTAGTGTTAATTTCAGATTTTGCTTAAGTCTGACTTTGCTAAAAATCATTATTTTTGTTTTAGATGTATTAACATTTAGTTTCCATTCGGTGCACTATTTTTCAAAGCTGTTTAATGCATTTTGTAAATCATATTCATCATCACTAAATATTACTGTGTCGTCAGCATACAAAAGTACAAATAACTTCAGATAGGCATGAATATCATCCACATTTACATTGCACGCAACACCATTTATATCCCTATCTAAGTAAGACTCAAGATCGTTGAGAAAAAATGACAATAAACACCGTTATTATAACCGAAGAAGTTCGTAGAACCCTCGTTTATTTTAACTTGCGATTTAATGTCATTATATAAACTTTGAATTATAGTAAAGCATTTTGCATTGATGCCACTTTGTAGCAATTTGTACCAAAGACCATCTCTCCATACGTTATCAAACGCTTATTTGAAATCTACAAAGCAACAAAACATTTTTTTCTTACTATTTTTATCTATGTCTAGCAAGCAATTAATAATAAATAGATTATCTATAGTCGAGTGTCTTTTTTTTTAAATCCAGCTTGTGTAGATCTTAGAAGTTGACATTTTCCAGCATACTGGTTAAGTCCGTTATTGAGTATACTCGTAAACAATTTTCCAAAACAGCTCAGAAGTGTAATAGGACGATAGTTTTCATGTAGTGTTGCATCTCTCTTTTTTTAAAGAAAAGTTTAATATAGTTCAGAAGTCATGTTATAGATTCCTCTCACAATAGTTCAGTGGAGTGCGTGGTTCAGTGGTAGAGCACCGAACTCCAGATCGAGAGGTCGTGGGTTCGACCATCTCCGCGGCCACGTTATTTATCCTTGAGCAAGATAATTAATCCACATTGCTTAGTACTGGTTCTACCCAGGAAGCCATCGAGAATGATTAATCGAATTTGCAAGAACTTTTTTCTCAAACGATGTAAAATAAATAAGTTTAAACTAATAGTTCAGATGTTATACATTCCTATCTCGACATACAGGTGTCGTTATCACGATGTGTCATACATTTCCTTCTCGATTACATTTCATTTCAAATAGGCAAGTAAGAAATGAACGGTTATTAAGGATCATTAAAATCCTCATGGAAACGCTGAAATACTGCCAGAGAGTTAAATGACTGATGAAATAAGAGATAATTTTAATTTTTAAATGTAAAAAAATGCTCATATCAATTGTATTACTCTTATGCAGATGTTAAATGCAAATAAGCTCATATCAAATTTATTACTGTAATGCAGATGTTAACGCAGTATAATAATATTCTACTCAAAGTTTGCTAAGCACCAAGATTTCCTTTCGACATTGTACGGTGGCTGGTTTTACCAACAGCATAAAACTCAACAATTCATTTTACGATAAATGCTTGAGAAATTCATTATTTTATTGTCAACAATTGATTAGAAAACAATTTGCTAATTGAAACTATTTCTACATGCCACCCTACAAAAGAAATATAAAAAGATCGGACAGGGAAAGTAGCATTCAAGGAGGACAGTCAACCACAAAACACAGAAACAAACACGCAAACAGACAAAAAAGAAGGCAAAAGCAATAATAAATGCAAACGACATCACAAACACAAAAAGGTTGACAATAGGGCTACCGCCTTGGAACGGTCAGTGGCAAAGTAGGCCACTGGGGGTTTAAACCGGTTCTAGGGTGCACCAAACCTCACACTTACCCTATTGTCATCCCATTAAAACAGGGACAGTGTAAATAAAGAAATCCCCGCCATGATCTAATCTCTAACCAACAAGGCAGCATCAATAGGCTATATAAGTAAAACACAAATATGCTCGTGTAAATATAATACAAAAAAACAATAGCCTAGAAAGCCAAAACGAAGGTACTCAATGACTTGGCAGAAGCCAGAGCAGTAAGAGAATAAACCATTAAGGGCACGACAAGAAAGATCAAGTTTCGCGCAGTATTTGGAGGAGACATTGTTAAGAAGGTTTGGAGGTTATCAAACTTAGAGTAGTATATAGAATTTCTAGAGATGTTAAATTTCCTCGTGAAAAAATATGTTTAACTCAAAGAAGAAGAACAAATCTTATGCAACTATTTATCACCATATGTTAACCTTTAGAACAAAGAGACTTGTGCACTAACATAAAATACAACCTTGATTTGAACAGAAAAACAGCGGACTAAAAATAATTGAAAATAACAAATGATGTGTTTTTAAATGTACTGAATATATTTGATGCGTGGAAAGTTGAACTGTTGCGCGAACACGCGTGGGCGGCCAAACCCATCAAAACATATAAATTATTCAACTTTTTTGTCTCTTGTCTCACGATTTAACAAAACAACAGTCCATTCAATCACTTTTGTCTTTTAATGTAACGTCTTATTAAACCATTTAATGTACTTTTTCAGACCGTTAAATATAAGTGTAAACCGTTTGATGAAAACACGAATCGTTTAATAATCATGATAGATGAAACCGTTTTATAAAAGCTTTCGAACCATCTATTAAGTTATAAACTCATTTAACAAAAATCCAAACCACACTGTAACACTTTTACAATGATGATACATTTCAACTGGAACCATCTAATGATCATCGAAACCGTCTGGTGTCTTTTGAAATAGTTTAGTAAAACACAGATCATACAACATATCTTCTTAAATAGTAAAACTCTATTTCATAAGTGAATATTTTCAAACAGTGAAACGCATTGAAGCAGTATCAAATGAAACCATTTAATGACGAACGAAACCGTCTAGTGCCGTTTGAAATAATGCGGTATATACATAAACTATTTAACGAAACGCCAAGTAATTTAGTGATTGTGTAAGATTTTGCATGTTGAAAAAAAGCACATAGACGACGTGGGGATAAAAACAATTACATGCAAATTTTTTAACTAACTGCTTAACTTCATGAGGTTGATTTAAAACGATTATTTGTACACCAGATATAGAGATACTTAAGCCACGCGGTTTAAAAATCCTGACGACCTTGAAAGTTGAATCGATGTCCGTACGTGATCACCGTGTGTAATCGTACAACGGATATTGCTACCACTGAATCGGTGAAAATATACAAAATAAGAAAGATAAACGTCAACGAGCAGCAGAAAATTTGATTTGTTTTAACGAATACACGTCATTTACAACTGAAACGGATATTTCTACCACTGAATCGGTGAAAATATACAAAATAAGGAAGATAAACATCAACGAGCAGCAGAAAATTTGATTTTTTTTTAACGAATACACGTCATTTACAACTGAAAAGGTATAGTAAGACTTTTCACGTATTTTATCTATTAATAAACCTGCTAATTACCAGAAAATACAGTCTTGGTTTATTTCCTCGATGAATCAAACATGACGGTGATACTTCAAATTTTTTACGCGGAATAGACTTTTATTTACAAGTTCTCTTATATCACGACATGTACATGTATATTCTGTACAGACAGCGAGGCTTTTGTTGTCAACAAATGACATTTTAAACATTTGTTTACCGTTTTGTTTGTCTAAAAATGTTACTACAACAACAACAACAACAACAACATATACTTTATTTCACTCAGGTTACATTTTGCATGGTAACAACATGAGGAAAAATAGCAGTTACATTTTTTTCCATTGACTGGTACAAGGGTACAATGGTACAATCAAGGTTTAGCATAATCATGGGTAATGAGGTAAGAGTAAAACGGTACAGCAGTGGTTGGAGGGAGGAGAGGGGAGAGCACTTGGAGTGGGGGGGGGGGGGGGGGGGGGGGGGCGAGTAAAACGGTACAGCAGTGGTTGGAGGGAGGAGAGGGGAGAGCACTTGGAGTGGGGGGGGGGGTGTAAATATACGTGCTATAAGTAATGATATACTGTTGAATAATATATAAAATAATAATAATAACGCATGCACAGTATAGAAAGGTTACCGACTTAGGCCATCCGCTATCTCTTTCTGACAGCGAAAGTGAGAAAGATAGGTTCTGGAGGTCAGTAGGGTTCGATTTGGTAATGTGTTCTCTGTGTCTTTATCCTATCATATCCAAATAAGTCATATAAATTTCACGTGGAGAGGATCGGATACGACAGGAAAACCAGGCATTTACTGAGAATGGGATCAATTTACGAACAATATATACTGAGTACATGTATATATATATATATAGTGCGTTGGTATAGATTTATAACTGGTTTAATTCATGTTATAGTAATTGAGAATAGCAGTGTGCAAACGACATCGATAATAAAACAACAACAACAAAGACACAGTACATTTGTACGTTGTGTGTTAAGTGGGTCATGACGCTGTGTGCCGAAATACACGTGGGAATCATGTTTATATGCAAGATTTACGCATTGTCAGGGCCTATAATATATCATGAATGAGGACAGAACAACCAATCAGTAGTCTGTTTTGAGATGTTCAGGTATCGCGAGACTGTCGCTATTATTATTATATATCCAATCACGGCAGTGTATACACTGTTTAAGAATGGACCCATGCTTTCATATACAAGTTATTCAGTGCTAAAGTATATATACATAGTACGTTATATTGATGGATTAATCATGGTAGGTAAGTTGATTATTATGACAGTATAAACCATGACACATTCTATACATAAGGAAAACATGAGTGTAGCTTGTGGTGTCGTCTGCACGGAAACATTTCTAACGGGCCATTCAACATTTTGTGTTAGAATGGCAGAAATGAATACATCTAATTTCTGGAATAAAGATATTGTGGTAAACATAATGTGGTTTGGATTTTGTTAAATGAGTTCACAAATTATTAGATGGTTCGAATGCTTTCCATTAAACAGTTTCATCTATTATCATGATTATTAAACGATTTGTGTTTTCATCAAACGGTTTTACACTTAAATTGAACGGTCTGAAAAAGTACATTAAATGGTTTAATAAGGACGTAAATTAAAAGACAAAAGTGATTGAATGGACTGATGTTTTGTTAAATCGTGAGACAAGAGACATCGTCTTAAATAAATTATATGTTTGATAGGTATGGCCGTCCATAAACACGAGATTGTACACACATGCCAGGTTAAAGGTATCATGAAAACAATTTAAACTGATTGATATATTTATACAATGCCTATTTGTGCTGCATATAGCGTGTTTTATTATAGCCTGATCATTAGTCGCAACTGTAATCAGCATGTAAATACCGCCACTGATCATACTTCTTAACATTATACTATTTAATTAACTCAGTGTAAATATAGCACTTCGCAGTGATTTAGATGCTCTAAGCGCTTTATGACCAAGAATAATCGGATAATTAAAGGATGGAGCAATGTATAATGGGATTGTTTTAAAAGAACGTTAA
>JAWPHD010026226.1:0-13796 GCA_037043455.1 Cyrtodaria siliqua | reverse complement strand
GGGTATGATGCTTTAAAGCTTTTTTCCATCAGATGTAATAACTATATTTTGATTTATTGTACCTATATGTTTCTTATCAAAAGACCCCGATAGTATATAGTGGGCGTCTTAATTACTTTATATAATATATCATACACTTTGTTAAAGTTGGGTTAAGGAGTTTCACATATTGCGTAGGTTGGTATAATATTGAGGACGAAGTTATCGAAAGGAAGAAGCCTCTATATCAAAATTAAATCGGGTTGATATAATTTTCGTAAACTAGCCTATTTATTTTCAACAAATAATATAAATTTATCAGTGGCTTATTTTAACGGGATCGCAACTCTGATAACACAAGATGATATCAAATTATCAGGAAATCTATTATCTATCGTCGACCTCCCGGAATTGGCTTGGCTTATAGGTACATGCATTGGAGACAGACCACTTGATTTTGCCGTAGTCAATTGATTAATTGAATTGGATGTTATAGTCGCACCAACAGCTAAGGTCATATGGCGACTTTCCAGCTTCCATTGGTGGAGGAAGACCCCAGGTGCCCCTCCGGCCAATTTTCGTGCACTGGGTAGAACCAGCGACGTTCCGCAAGCCAGATGGATAGCTTCCTCACATAAAGATTCCTAGCCCCCTGAGGGATTGAAAATACAGCGGTGAGGGGCAAGTGATTTTAAGTCAGAGACGTTAACCACTCGGCCACGGACGCCCCATTGCTGTAGTCAAGCAATTATATTTTCACTTAGAACGAATAAATACGAGTAAAAACTATTTAAACGGTTCTCGTAGTACTTTAATCGGAGTTGTTCCAGTTCTCAATAAAAATGTTGGTGACATTATAACAACACGTATGAACAAACTGAATTTCGTTGTCTGTCTAATAGGACTATTACAGAGTTAAACATAGAAGTAAGGGATGAAAATAATAAGAAAAAAAATAATCACGGATTGCTATTTAGTTGTGTTTTAGAATTTATATAACATATTATAAACAATGAGTATATTTGGAGCAAGTTATGATAAAAGCGAGGGTTCCCATAGAGAAGAGTTTAAAAATGAGATTGATAGAAGTAGTAGAAAATTGGCTAGCAAAATAATTGGCAGAATCTCTGCAGTAGAGCAGAGCGTATCTGTTTTACGTGATTTTCATACCTTCGTGCTAAAAGCTGGGAAAAAAATCACTGATTACTATATGGGCTGAAGAGTATGGGGGACTAACAAAATAATGCTATGAATTGGGGTGTGGGGGGGGGGGGGGGGGTGGGGGGGGGTGGGGGGGGAGTAATGGTGGACATCATAAAGATTCTGGGTATGTTATGGTGAGTAATGGGCGTATTTTATGAATGCGGGCAGTAAGCACGAGAACAAATAGTGTCGGTTGTTTTGTCTGTGGACGGGGTAGAGCAATGCGGTGTTTTGTTGTCAGATGGTAAGCGTTTAGGATATGAAACCTCTAAAGTTCCTTTTAAATTGAAAGCGGGTTGTATTATTAATCTTGTTTCTAATGACGATAACCGTGATGCGACTAATAACGTAGTTCCTTATTAATTGAAAAAGGTTTTTGAAAATAAAAAGTGTAAATTAAATAAAATAAAGCAACCAACAGCATCGTTTCATCTTGAACTGCCTGCAGAAGACGGGCAGAATTACAGACTACAGAAAATATCTGAATTGGAGCAGAGATCAATAACAGAAAGAGATGCAAGAAAATCGCTTATAAAAATACAGACCTGAAATAAATATTCTGTGAGTCTTGGAATGGGTGGGGCAGGGATAGGCATGCTTCACCTATAATTGCCGCACCGTTTGTTGTACCTCTAGAAATAGTGCTTTCATCTGCGGTTTTCTTAAAATTGCTGGCAAGTTGATCAGCAAAAGACTACACCTGAAAGAAAAGAAACATTATGAAATTAGCCAAAAGCAAATTAAATAGCATGAACGACTTCATTTCTAAGGCTGTGCAAGACGGGCAAATATTTAAGATGATTTTAGATGACGTTGAAAAGTATACCAAGATGAAGGATAAAATTAGCAGTATCACTTTTAAGTGGGCATTCAAATTTGCATAATGACAATCACAACTTAAATTCATAGTTAGTAATTATGATTAGCGTTGTATTGCGATAAAATATGATAATTTCAATGTACTTGTGATAATAACATAAACATTTGCTTTATAAAACTTTAAAATATTAGGCTAATTTATCACAAAATTTAAGTCGTGTATTGCAAAAAAGGTTAACGCGCAATAACTGTAACACTACTTTTCCATAGATTCAAGTAGCAGTAATTTCTCTTTGACTATCGTCTTGGAAAAGGATTAACATGCATATGTATATATAAAAGGTAAGTCTAGACACAGGCGAGAGGAGCGAGGCTGCGTTCTAGAACGAGGCTCCGGGCCAGAACGAGGCCGCAAACAATCGAAAACGAGGTTGTGAGCCAGAACGAGGATGTGATTGAGAGTGAAATTTCGAAAACGAGGCTGTGAACCAGAGAGAACCTTTTATATACTACTGGGTTTAATGTAAACAAAACGCTCGATTCAGGTAAGGTTTTTTCTTCATAACTTTCTTAATATTTAACGAATAGTGTTCAAATAAAGCGCACATACCGTTACAATGTGAGTTCTTTGAATGTTAATGCGTTTAGACTCACGTACTAATTACTGCGATATGCCTACACACATGTAGGAATACCCATTTCATGTTCATTTATTCAACAGATTAGCGATTATAAAATGTACGAGTTGATTATAAATGATTATCGCTGAATATGCAAATGCCAGTCCATTCTAATAATACTGTATCATGGCATTTCTGTTGGTAAACAAAATTCATGTAGAATGCAAATTCATAAGAACACACATTTGTTAATAATTCATCCTGGAAAATGTTACAAAGGAACATACGGCAATCTTGAAATACCTAAAACTCACGGCTTCCCGTTAGTTTTACTACAATAACTTGAATATTTGCAAAATTATTTTATTAATAAGTTAAAAACGTGAACAATTTAAAGCCAGTAGTTTTTGCATATTACTAATTATTGGTTTTATATGGAATGGTGTATGTGGGATAGCATCAAACCTCAAAACATTTAGGACGAGGAAAGTCAAATTCTTAAACAATATTTAACGAAACTAACCCGCCAAATTAAACTATAAAACCGTTAATCAAAAAGTGTTCAGGTCATATAATAATGTATATGTCCTAATTAAAGGCATAGTTTTATTCAAGGGTTCTTAAAATGCTCGTGATTGAATATGCGTAAAATGAATTATGAGTTTGTAATTCCTAATTCAACGCTCAAGATTTGGGGTTTGGTCTTTCTGGTTAAAGCCGTTTGTATTGTGTCTATAGATATAGATCGAACAGGAAAAGCTGCATTCAAGGACGACAGTCAACCACAAACACACACAAAAACAAAAAACAAATTCAAAGATGAATAAAATGCCAAATAAGACATCACAAACACAAAAGGGTTGACAATAGGGCTACCGCCTTGGAACGGTCAGTGGCAAAAAAGGCCGCTGGGGGTTTAAACCAGATTCTAGGGCTCACCAAACCGCAAACTTACCCTACTTCAACCCAATTAAACGGGACAAAGTAAATAAAGAAATCCCCGCCATGAACTATTCTCTAACAAACAAGGCAGCATTCATAGGCAATATAAGTAAAACACAAAGATGCTCGTGTATATATAAATATAAAACAACAATAGCATAGAAAGCCACAAAGAAGGTACTCATTGACTTGGCAGAAGCCAGAGCAACAAGAGAATACAACATTGAGGGCACGACAAGACAAGACTGCAGACAAACATCAAACGTCACCGTTTGGAAAACCAAAATATGTAAGTTATATACATATACCTCGTCGTCAGTACGTTATATACATATACCTCGTCGTCAGTACGTTTAGGAACGATGTATATCTGTTTCCAAATTTACCTTTCATAGATACTTTAAAGGGACACACGGCAATCTTTATTTTTTAAAAACTCACGGCGTCCCGCTAGTTTTTCTGCATAACTTGCATTTGTTCAATCATTAATATTAATTATAAGAATAGTAATAAGCAATTTGTTTTTGCATAGTATTAAGTTCTGATATTATTGCACCAATAATATATTAAAACTTATAGTATAATAAGACCAAATAGTAATACTTAAAATTAAATGTAACCAGGGCAAAAGTAAAAGTCATGCTGGATATATAAATCGATTCAAACACTTCAAGATTGCCGTGTGTCCCTTTAAACCGAAGGTTTACAAGTATGTGTACATGTCGTATGAAACTTAAAAAACATGATAATCATTGTATTAATCTCTTTTAGACCACCAATCACCCTATCAGATCGTCTCTGTCCCATTTTAAGTGTATTATATATACTTAACACAATTAAAAGTGCAAGTTTTTTATTTTGTGTTTATTTTTAATTAAACTGTCTCCAAGATCGATTGCATAATTCCGATTTTACTTCTTTCCATATATGAATTTGATCGGCCACCAGATTTATAGGGAATGTGGACAATTTCTAACATGTACATAACACTATAATCGATCATTGAAATAAACACAACATAAAAAAATTGCACTTTTGATGGCGTTAAGTATATATATACATATATATCAAACCATTTCAGATTATGTTAGTAATAGCAATTTTGAACGATCTAAGTTCAGAGTAAAATTTCAAAATATGATAATATAACAAACATTTGAAAATGATTGGTATGGAAAACTGGACGGTCGTTGATACCTGTATAGCCTAAACTAATGTGTGCTGGCATTGTATTGATTATGATGGAACTTTAATTGATTTTAACATCTTAGTATATGAAAATGATGTCACGAATTTATTTTCCCAAACGCTGTTTATGTACTCTGCACAAAAAGTGGAATATATTTTCATCGATCGCACAATTTCGTTTTGCAAAAATATTGTTTCATGCAAAGTGTATGCACGGCATGACGTTTTCTTTGTACTAACCCCTGTGTCGTTAAAAATGTCTCTGCTTGTGATGCTAAGTGTTAGTTAAATACCATTCTTAATATCCGTGTCAATTTACCAGTAAGTTATTTAGTAACTGAAAACATCTGTGCCAGTGTTACCATTATTCGAGCTGATGTCTGGTTTGACAATTGTGAAGTGGTGCGCTGTTTGTTAATATTTGTATGCCCCTATTACGGAATGGTGATGGGGCATACATCGTTAGCCATGTCCGTCCGTCAGTCCGAGAGTCCCTCCGTACCGAAAAGTTTGTGTGTCTATTTTCTCCCACAGTTTTAAACTGATTGTTTCGAAGTGTTTCAGGATGCTTACCTATGATGTCAAAATATGCATATCGATTCGGCGTTAAAATCGAACTTTTATTACCGGAGTTAATGCCCTTTGTTTCGTCAAATTTTACGTAAATTTAATTTGTGTGTCTGGCTCCTCCTACAGTTTTCAACCGATTGTTTCGAAAATGTACAGGATGTTTACCTATTATGTTCAGATCTGCATACGATTACAACATTTATATATAGTACAGCTCCTTCGTGCACGAATGAATTGTGCACTTTGGGTTAAAAGCATGAAACTTGGCACAGTAATAGATGGCATCATATCAAACAGTTTTGGCTATAGGGCCAAGCAAAAAAAATCCAATATGTCCGCCAAATTCAAAATGGCCGCTAAAAGTACTGAAATTTCATCTACTGTCTTTAGAGATATATATTATAACACTAAAAATCAATAAATATTGTCCAATTTAATGTAAACATCTTCACTATAATAGTAAAATTAAATAATTATACACTTGATGCTCAAAATGTAAGTTTAATAGCAAAACAAATAAAAAATTGTGATAAAAAATATAATTTTCCGAGATAAAACCATATTTTTACATTCATCGGGTAGTTTTTAATGATATTTGTGGTATTTTCAAATGAATAAGTACATCATAGATACATGTGGATGTAATAATCACATATTATCTTCTCTCTGTTCATTTAATTAGTGAAATCCAATCCACTACCAATACCTAATTTGTAATTATTACACCTGTGTAAATATTATGGTTAACATACTAGTCTGTGGTAAGTCATAAACACTATTATAAATGGGGTTCATATCGACATTCGATGTAATTTTTATTAAATAAAACAACTTTCAGTTTGACAGATGAATAGCATTGTTTTAGTTTCTGATACAAATGTTAATATTACTCTAAAGCTTTTCATCTAAATAGTATGTATTTATGAATGTGCTTTATAGCAAGAATCCTGATTAAATCTACTGTTATTTTAGTCCCATATTTGTAAACACTGATCATTGATTTAGGTAACATTACTTACAAAAAACAGACCTACAGGTGTCACAATACAACATACACTCTTGGTGAGATTTTGTAATTTGATATTGAATGAGTACTAAAGTGCAAATCCTTTTCAGACCGAATATTACATGGATATGCAAGCTGACACCCTGCTCCCCCGATCCCATCCCTTTTACACACAACTTTAAAGGGACGCACTGCAATCTTAAAACACGGGGAGGCTCCTTAGATTTTCCACATAACTTGCATATTTGCAAATCATTAATATTAATTATTATAATAGGTCAATAAAACTGCTTTTACATATTGCTAACTAATGAATATATTGCACCAATAATATATTTAAATATATGGTATAATAAACGTATGGTGTAATAAACATATGGTATAATAAGAAAGAAACATTTACAACTCAACATTTTGTTTAATTATATTCAAGCAGATTTAAGTTAAAATGATGCTCGATTAATAAATCGAGCTGCTAATTTTACGCAGCATTTCAAGCCGAACATAAGCTAAACAACAGAAGTAATCCAGCAGATAACGTCGGTGGCCATGATACGCGATACGCCATTCTATGGTGAAGACCACATTGTTGTGATGTTTGGAGGGCTACATATTGAACTAGCAGCTATGAAAACACTAGGTGCCTATTCGTTCCTTAAAGCCAGTCATATATCACGAACACGAAATGCACACCAAGTCACTGCAAGCAGCTTGTACATTTAGATGACAAAAGCTTATGAGGCCTACACTAGTTAAAGAATGGCAAGAGGAAAGAAAAAGAAAAAGTTCTGAGTTCCAGTATTACTTTGCAATTTGAATTGTTAGTATTTGTGTTCGTTAGATCCTTAAGAGAAGGGAATTTCAAACTGTATATTGACTCACTAACCAGACTTATACCTTGTACCAATGCATCTGCGGGACGTGAATTGTTTGACAGAAAAGCACCCAGCTGTAGTCACAGAGTTTAACAAAGGCAATTTTGTGATTCAGAAAACCCAGCAAGCCTTTTCATCAATTGTAATTGACCATGCCCATGAGCAGAACAACAAATGTGTCAAAGATGATGGGGGAGCAGTGGGCCTAACAGAAAATACAACACAGTTGCTTCGGTGGATGGTTTCAGAACCAGAAGTGTCAAGGGTTATAAGCGAATTTGAATTGCCACAGGATCCTATTAAGAATACTCAATGTAAGGAATCAAATAAACATCATCACGAACATCAGAAAGGATTTCAATCTACCTTTGCAAATCAAGTTAAATGTGGCTGTCTATGTAGAGTTGTGGAGGAAATTGGAAATCATTTTAAGGAGTACAGTAGTGACCTGATAGTATAAGAGACTAGAGACATTGTAGATGAGTGTTGCTTCTACAGTTCGTAACATAGAAAGAGTAGGAGAAGAGAAGTTCGCCATGCATGTGCAGGAACGGCTTAAAGAGAGAACTGTTTCGTTATGTGACCCAATAAAGAAGAACACGTTTCCTTTGTTTAGTTGTCCATTGAGTCAACGAAAATTAACAAATGAAAGGGGGCATTCAACACGCTAAAGAAGAACTGTTCATTATTTTCCCAACTTTATGTTTCCTGCCAAGTTTGTGATGGTGACATTGATGACATTTTTCGCCATGAAAACTAAAGCTACCAAAGCTACCCACATCTCTCTCTAGCTTTGGTAAGTTGCGATCTGGAACAAAATCAGATTTGGTAACATGTCTGCAGAACCACTTCGATGGTGCAACTATAGCTAACATGTTACAACCTGGAGCAGCCAATACATTTGCAGATTACTCCAAGCAGGTATTCACTCCCTTCATCAAAAGACAATTACAAAATACAAAAAAAGCAGAGTAGATATTGTCTGGGATCAGTATATCAAGGATAGCCGGCAATGACACGAAGTAAACGTGGTAACGGTATACGTAGAAGAGTGCCGTCAGATTCAAATTACCTACAAATTGGAAATCATTCCTTCGAGTTGATGAAAATAAGGTCGAACTATTTAGCTACCTAGCTACTGAATCTGTGGCAACTGGAATTATTGATAAACACATAGTGTCAACGAAGGACAAAGATATAATCTTCAATCCACCGAGAGAAGCTTAAGTGATCTTTCCCATGTACACATAAAGAGGCAGGTACTAGGTTACTGTTGCATGTGAAAGACTGTGGTAAACAAAACTACAAACGAGTGATGATCAGAACTGTTGATACTGATGTTCTTGAGTTATCAATTACTCTCTTCAGTGAGCATTTTCGTTTCATATCTGCATTTGGCATATCCGAATCCCTGGGTCCAGAAAAGTCGAAAGCATTGTCAGGTATGCATGCGTTTACAGGCTGTGACCAAACTTCTTTTTTCAGTGGTAAAGGAATCAAGTCTGCATGGGCAGTAAGCAGCATTTATCCAGATGTCATTGAAGATCTCACTACACACTTAGCTCCCTTGTATGTGACTGTAGGATGATTCTTACACCATAAAAAGTAGAGGTGTGTTCTTCGGTTTGAGATATTTTTAATAATTGGCCATGGACATTTTCTTTTCCTGTTGCAGGTGAGAAAACAATAGTGTGAGATTGGATGAACAGCGATTAGACGACACTGACAGCAAAATGTGACACATTTATGGGTGCTCAAAATGCGTATGAATTTAGGTGCAAACTGTTTAGTGAAAGCCGAAAAGAGTACCTTGCCTGACACCACTCCCATTTAAAAAAAAAAAACTGGGCTATGTACCAGATTTTATGGATTTTTATGAGCAGCAATAACCTTATTTTACCAAAAAAATACTTTTAGACTTTAAAGGTTTGATTCAGAATGGGAAATTGGACTTTATTCCCTATGGCCAACACAGTAAAATCGAAGTGTGTAGTGAGACCTTGAAGATCTCACTACACACTTAGCTCCCTTGTATGTGACTGTAGGATGATTCTTACACCATAAAAAGTAGAGGTGTGTTCTTCGATTTGAGATATTTTTAATAATTGGCCATGGACATTTTCTTTTCCTGTTGCAGGTGAGAAAACAATAGTGTGAGATTGGATGAACAGCGATTAGACGACACTGACAGCAAAATGTGACACATTTATGGGTGCTCAAAATGCGTATGAATTTAGGTGCAAACTGTTTAGTGAAAGCCGAAATGAGTACCTTGCCTGACACCACTCCCATTTAAAAAAAAAAAAACTGGGCTATGTACCAGATTTTATGGATTTTTATGAGCAGCAATAACCTTATTTTACCAAAAAAATACTTTTAGACTTTAAAGGTTTGATTCAGAATGGGAAATTGGACTTTATTCCCTATGGCCAACACAGTAAAATCGAAGTGTGTAGTGAGACCTTGAAGATCTCACTACACACTTAGCTCCCTTGTATGTGACTGTAGGATGATTCTTACACCATAAAAAGTAGAGGTGTGTTCTTCGGTTTGAGATATTTTTAATAATTGGCCATGGACATTTTCTTTTCCTGTTGCAGGTGAGAAAACAATAGTGTGAGATTGGATGAACAGCGATAAGACGACACTGACAGCAAAATGTGACACATTTATGGGTGCTCAAAATGCGTATGAATTTAGGTGCAAACTGTTTAGTGAAAGCCGAAATGAGTACTTTGCCTGACACCACTCCCATTTAAAAAAAAAAAACTGGGCTATGTACCAGATTTTATGGATTTTTATGAGCAGCAATAACCTTATTTTACCAAAAAAATACTTTTAGACTTTAAAGGTTTGATTCAGAATGGGAAATTGGACTTTATTCCCTATGGCCAACACAGTAAAATCGAAGTGTGTAGTGAGACCTTAAAGATCTCACTACACACTTAGCTCCCTTGTATGTGACTGTAGGATGATTCTTACACCATAAAAAGTAGAGGTGTGTTCTTCGGTTTGAGATATTTTTAATAATTGGCCATGGATATTTTCTTTTCCTGTTGCAGGTGAGAAAACAATAGAATGAGATTGGATGAACAGCGATTAGACGACACTGACAGCAAAATGTGACACATTTGTGGGTGCTCAAAATGCGTATGAATTTAGGTGCAAACTGTTTAGTGAAAGCCGAAAAGAGTACCTTGCCTGACAACACTCCCATTTAAAGAAAACCAAAGTGGGCTATGTACCAGATTTTATGGATTTTTATGAGCAGCAATAACTGTATTTTACCAAAAAAATAATTTTAGACTTTAAAGGTTTGATTCAGAATGGGAAATTGGACTTTATTCCCTATGGCCAACACAGTAAAATCGAAGTGTGTAGTGAGACCTGAAGCTTTTCATGTATTGGGCTGTACTCCTTCTTTGCAAGAGTTGGAAGAGAAGATGCCGATTCTGGAACGCTTTGTAGGTTTTTGTACGACAGGACAAGCACGCGTGAAACATCATATGAGGTACGAAAATATCTCTTCACAAAGAAAGGAAGGTCAATCGATTTAATACCACCAACATCTGCCGCTTTACTTCAACACACCAGGCTGGGTATTGTTGGGGGTCAGTCCTTAGAATCAAGTGCTATTTCACCATGCACAAGTCTTTGGGGCTGGCAGAGAACCGGGAACCATTGTGGACAGTACTTCCTGAAGCTTCTAAAGCTTGCCAAGAACTACTAAGATGTGGGTGTCAGACAGAAAAGGGATGCAGAGTCCGATGTAAATGTGTAAAAGCGGCATTAAAATGTACAACACTATGTAGGTGTGGTGGTGATTGTGCGAGAGACAACGATTAGCTTTTCAGGTACACAAAAAATATATCTTGGAACAATTTACACAATTTTTAAGTAGAGTATGTATGTATTATCGAACGTAGGATGATAATCATCCTAGCTACATGCTCTGCATAGCTGTAACAAGACCACTTCTGACTATTCAACTAAGTGATAATTGAATATTAGTTCTCATAAAGTGTGTATTGAATTGAATGTTGTTTAACGGCTCATCAACACAGTACAGGTTATTTAGAGCCGCCCCAGAGAGAGGGGAAGGATACATAGGAATCCGGGAACCTGCCCTACTCTTATTATCGAATAGATTCCTATGGTTCTTTAACGTGCTCGGAGGATAGACCGATACACGGGACCGCCCGGTTTACGTCCCCATCCGACGGACGAGGCTAAGGAAAAGTGTCTTGCCCAAGAACACACTTTTCCTTAGCCTCGTCCGTCGGATGGGGACGTAAACCGGGCGGTCCCGTGTATCGGTCTATCCTCCGAGCACGTTAAAGAACCATAGGAATCTACATAAGTTTGAAAAGCAGAATATATGCAGATTTCTTTTGAAAAAATTGTGTAATGAAGAAATACTTGTCTTTTTTCTAGTCGTTGTATTAACACTTTAGATCAGTACATTATGGACCCTTATACTATGCAAATGGTCAGACTTCGACCTTTCCTTTCTGATTGCAAAGGCCAAAAGAACTTGCATTAAAATAAAACTCTGACTTTAAAAAAAAAAGTTTTTCACTGGTTTTCGCGCTTTAAGGCCGCCATTTTAAATTTTATCGTAATAGTAATAGTTTTGAACCAAAATAATATTATTTTAGGAAACCTTACATCTCACATTACCAAAATATGAAAATTTAGGTGAAAATTACCATACCAAAAAAATAAAAATAAATAAATAAGAATAATCATATTATTTTGGCGGCCATCTTGGATTTGGCGGCCATCTTGGAGTTTTTTCGCTTGGCCCTATAGCCAAAAAAATTAATATGTTAAACTCTACCAGTGTGCCAAGTTTCATGCTTTTAACCCAAAGTGCACACTTTTTTCACGAAGGAGCTGTACTAATAGTAGTGTATGATACGTTAAACATAAATTTAATATCTTTATATTAATGCCAGTTTGGATTGCTAACTATTGTAAATACCGCAGATAACGTTAACGTTATTAACTTATTAACGTGTTTCTGAAGTCACTTTTTTAAACAGTGAAGAAACATCTTTTTATTTTCCTGGTAGTTTTAATGTCGACCAAAATACGGTTAACACATTTGCTTAATGCATGCAGTTGGAATAAATAAACGCTCAAGCTTATAATAGAACCCTCTACAGTCCTGATTTTGAAAGTTATGAGACATCCTGGCGCCACAGCTGAAGGCTCCTATTATACGATTTTGTTAAATGAAAATTCAAAATTGAACATGGTATTTTATAGAGTGAATTGATAAGAAATGCCAATTGATAACGAATGCCAGTTGATAAGGCAAATGAATTGTTGATACCTTCAATAAAAATCTGATATGTTATATGGGTGCCGGTTTGGCGGTCCCTGGTTCAAGCTTCACATGGGAAACACGTTTCGGTGGAATGTTCTTAAGCAACACACGTCCCCAGATTCGTTCGTCAGATGTGGATGTTAACCGAACCGTTCCGTTTATAGGAGTATATCCTTCCTGAACACGTTAAAGAACGATAAGAATGTTACTATCCATTAGTAAGAATTCCCTGATGCCTATGTATTATAACCCTATCTCTGGAGCGGCTCTAACTAACCGGTATTGCAGGGATTGAAACGTTAAGCATGGCATTTGCGAAACGCGTAATATACGTAAATTACATTCGAATTAGGATCGCAGAAATTATTTTCAGTTATTATTTGTTATTTTGATTTTATATTTCATGATATATTTACCTTTTGCCGCAATTTTAATGAAAACTACTGGTATCTATGACAACACAGCATGTACGATTTACACTTTTGTTTGAACCGTAAGCAAGCCGACTATGGGCAAAATGTCTCATTTTTTTAAAATAAATAGTATACGTGGGATGTCTGCTCACTAGTATTAAAGGAAGTTGCGTGAAGAATATATATTTTACTGAACTACGAGGGTCATTCAATAAGTTCAGTCACTAACGCGTTTTAACAAGTATGTCCTCGTTGTGAGTGTTGATGTTGGTATCAAATGAAAGAAAGTTTCAATACCATTCCATTGATGGTACAATGAATGCTGTATCTTTTGTGTGACGAAAGTTATGGAACATTTAATACACATCACTTATACATACTGAGGCATTTTCGTCCTGATTTTTTTCAGGTATGTTAGTTGTTACTTTTTTAAATGCCATTGTCTCTTTAAGTACTTGTCGAAGACCTTTGAAATTTCTCATACATTACCAGTTATATCTGTGCATTACAAGATTCAGAATTTAAGCATGGTAGATGAAAAGGCATTGTCTTAGAAATTAACATTTTAAGCTAACGTGTAAAATTAATTTAATGATAAATGGACATTCAATGGAAGGGCAGTCTTCTGAAATAGCGTTTTTGGATGATCAATATTTTTACTAAACATTGTACAAAATTCTACAATAATGTGTTGAATATGAAATTTAAACACTGAAGGACTAGGATTTGTAAAACAAATATGAAAACATATTAATACTATGAGAATAATTACGACATTTAAAAGATATTATAACATTTCCGTAAACAAAATGAAGAAAATCAGTCTTATTTCTGCTAAAATTAGGGGAT
>JAWPHD010026225.1:0-13803 GCA_037043455.1 Cyrtodaria siliqua | reverse complement strand
ATTCATTTTACGCATATTCAAACATGGGTATTTTAAGAACACATGAATAAAACTATACTTTTTATCTGCACATACACATTATTTTGTGACCTCAACACCTGGATAAGGTTTGAATAAACAATTTTGTAGAGTAATTTTATCGTTATTTGGCTTCGTTTTAGCTATTTTGGTAGAGGCAACTTTTCCAATGACAGTCCTTTTTCTACATAAATAAATACTGATAAGTAAACAATAACAAACAAGTATAAATTTTGTTACTTTACAGACTGCGGCAGATTATGGAGGTCCACGCAGGGAATTCTTTTCTATCATTTTACGAAAGCTGAAAGAAGAATACTTCGATCCACCAAAGGAATGGTCAGAAGACTATGAGGTGATAGGTAAAATAATGGGTAAGTCAACTGTTTACTTTACAATGTCTGAATTAACTTTTTCTTCAGCATCGTAAGGCTGACAATACAAGAACAGCAGAAATATGGTTCAGTGAAGTGTCACCTTGATCCACTAGACATAAAAGATCCGAAACTAGGGAACTATTGGATTGCACCATGTCTGCCACGTTGGGGACCATCGTGCTATCGTCACAGATGAAAATTAAAAATTTAAAGGGGTCTATAGAATAATTTCTTATCACAATTAAATAATTTAATTTCGCTCTTATTTCAATATAAAGGGAGGTGATTTCACAAATGGTAAACTTTGTTGATGAAACCTAGAGACAATGTTTATAGTGAATAGTTTTTGCAGTGTCCTCTTAGTAATCTATCTTGATGACCTTTCCCACTTATTGTCTTGAGCCTCAGCGTACATAACTAGAAATGTGTGAAATACAAAAGGAGCATAAATAAGTTGTACATGGATTCACACATATGGTGGGCGTATATTGTGTCAATTTACCACTCTTATTTGGTATGCTTTAAAATTAAGTACCAAGCAGTATACATACAATGCCACATACGTCCGCTCCTTTACAACTTAGTATATAGGAAGGCCACAAACTGCCGTGATAAATGATGATACCGATCAAGTCCCCATTATTCAATTGGTATGTATGTGATGAGATCGTTATGCTCACTGAAACGAACATCAGGTGGGCATATAGTTGCCGCTTTGTCCGTCCTTCCACTCAGCCAAATTAAATAAAACTTTGTACAATGATAACGGACGAGAAGGGGAACGCATAAAGTATGATGAAGATTTGTGTGACGGTTCATGAACATAGGTCAAATTCTCTTCAAGTTATGTCCAAGGTTAAGATAAAGTGTGACGGACGGACGAACGATGGATGACGATGGACAAAGTGATTCCTAAGTGTCTGCTTTGCTACGCAGGCATGCATACACGAAGTTTACTCAAAGGCTAAACTAGAGAACTTTTTTATATTTGTGTTTATCCTGAAAATACCGAGACAAGAATGAGACGAGAATGAGATATGTCTCTCATCTAGGAAGATATTATCTCCAATATACACTTGAAAGTATTTGAAAAAGAAAACAATGCAAACTATTTAGATTATATAGACTTCTAGTATATTTGTGATGCTCAATGAAGATATTTTTAGCAAAATGTCAACACACATAAATGACTTAGAAGTGTGAGCTTCTTGAGTTTTCTAAATATATAACAACCAACGGTCTTGTAGAAAACAGATACACGAGGCTAGAACCAAGTGTGAAAGAAGAAGAAGAAGAAGAAGATGAAAAAAAGAAAAAAAGAAAGGCAGGCAGACAGACAGACACAGAATAATAATAAGAAAAAGACAGACAAAGAAGAATAAGGAGGAGGAGGAGGAGGAGGAGGAGGAGGAGGAGGAGGAGGAGGAAGAAGAAGAAGAAGAAAGGCAGGCAAGGCAGGCAGGCAGGCAGGCAGGCAGGCAGGCAGGCAGGCAGGCAGGCAGGCAGGCAGGCAGGCAGACAGACAAAGAAGAATAATAATAAGAAGACTGACAAAGGAGGAGGAGGAGGAGGAGGAGGAGGAAAGAAACAAAGAAAGGCAGCCATGCAGGCAGACAGGCATACAGACATACAGACAGAAGAAGAAGAAGACGAAGAAGAAGAAGAAGAAGAAGGAGAAGAAGAAGAAGAAGAAGAAGAAGAAGAAGAAGAAGAAGAAGAAGAAGAAGAAGAAGAAGGAGGAGGAGGAGGAGGGAGGAAGAAGAAGAAGAAGAAGAAGGAGGAGGAGGAGGGAAGAAGAAGAAGAAGGAGGAGGAGGAGGGAAGAAGAAGAAGGATGAGAGGAGGAGGAGGAGGAGGAGGAGGAAGAAGAAGAAGAAGAAGAAAGGCAGGCAAGGCAGGCAGGCAGGCAGGCAGGCAGGCAGGCAGGCAGGCAGGCAGGCAGGCAGGCAGGCAGGCAGGCAGGCAGGCAGGCAGGCAGACAGACACAGAAGAATAATAATAAGAAGACTGACAAAGGAGGAGGAGGAGGAGGAGGAGGAGGAGGAAAGAAACAAAGAAAGGCAGCCATGCAGGCAGACAGGCATACAGACATACAGACAGAAGAAGAAGAAGACGAAGAAGAAGAAGAAGAAGAAGGAGAAGAAGAAGAAGAAGAAGAAGAAGAAGAAGAAGAAGAAGAAGTAGAAGAAGAAGAAGGAGGAGGAGGAGGAGGGAGGAAGAAGAAGAAGAAGAAGAAGGTGGAGGAGGAGGGAAGAAGAAGAAGAAGGAGGAGGAGGAGGGAAGAAGAAGAAGGATGAGAGGAGGAGGAGGAGGAGGAAGAAGAAGAAGAAGGAAATAAAAAAAGAAAAAAAGAAAGACAGGCAGGCAGGCAGACAGACAGACAGAAGAATAATAAGAAGAAGACAGGCAAAGAAGGAGGAGGAGGAGAGAAACAAAGAAACAACGAAAGAAAGAAAGACAGGCAGGCAAAGAAGAAGAAGAAGAAGAAAAAGACAAAGAAGAATAATAAGAAGAATAATGATTATTAACAAGAGGCCCAAGGCAGCCAGTGGACGCTATACTGGCTAAAATAGTTATTATAGCAGGTGAGGTGGGTGAGATGGATTATGCTCATGTGGCGCGTACATCTGGAATAAGTTTGGTTGATACAGATCAAATAGACATTTAAGGAGCTAGAGTGTTGATTTAAACATATTTTATTGCCATATATGTACAAGTACAATGCAATCGGGTCGAGCCACAAGTGCTACCCACATTAGTTACGGCCCTTCCCTACATGGAGTTTAAACAAATATAATGAATGGCAATTGCTATTAACATGTATCAATAAGCTGGATTAACTAAAACATGATATGTAGTAGAACATGTTAAGATAATCTTAAGATAATAAGAAAATAGAAATAAAAAAAAAGAAAAGAAAAGTAGAAGTGGAAGAAAGAATAATGCAACACGTGACATTGCTCGGGTTGATCAGAACAGATAAAATGTTATGGCAAACCTAAGTAAATCGATGACTATCTCTAATACAATTTGGAACAGAATTAAAAACCAAGCCATTTTAATGTGTTGTAACCTTCCAAACAATAATGTATTTCAGATTAAAGGATGAAACGAACGTGTTGACTGGAAGAGTTCGAGCCTTTCAACATTGAACTGCATATATTCAAAGAAGAAATGATTTGCATCTTCATTTCCATGACCGCAATTGCATTGAGGCGATTTGCGTAAATGACTTTTAAAAATATCGTTATTGAGATTACTACATGAATTTCTTATCCTAGCATGCATAACAGATAAAAAAACGTACACCAGATAATTAAAAACTAGGAACATTTGGACTAGTAAACATTGTTCGCATAAGCTGACCTTTGAATATGTTTAATGAACCAGAATTTCTAATATCTAAAGGTAAATCATTTCAGAGTTTCATAGCCTATGGAATAAATGAGTTCATAAAAATAGATGTTCTAACTGTGGTCTGCGAGAATTTTTCTGCGTTCCTGAGGGGATATGGAGTCTCTTCTGTTACGGTTCTTGGTAATAGATTGGCTAGGTATTCTGGCACTGTCCCGTTTTTCATTTTATATACAACATACATTTTTGGAACCGTATTTACGCCGTTACGCTAGAATGTTAACAAATATGTAAAGTTAGGCATTTTTAAACTAACTCAAGGGTCATAGCTCTGCTGTTTCTAGTCTGGCATGGTTCATTTCTGATTTCGTACACGCTTTCTTCTATGACCTAGATAACTTCCTCAAATGGGGTAAGGTGGGGGTGGGGTGGGGTGGGGTTCGGACTGGGGGTGCATGGTGTACGAATTGGGGGCCGTCAGGTGGCTGGTTTTCCTTTGCAGATATTAGCTTTCTGAACATTTGTTTTGTAAAGACCGGATGGAAAATAAATACCTACTGATTATTATTAACAAAGGGAATTTTATTTTTTCAATAAATCAAGGGCAATAAATCAAACTTATTGATCTATCGTCAATATTAAGACTTTGACCAAGTTTGGTAAAGATCGGATGCAAAATGCAGTCCCTAGAATGTTGATAAGCCGAACTATAGCGTGTTTTTTATTAAATCAAGGGTCATAAGTCAATGTTTATTAACCGATATTAGTGGTATTTGAACTTGTTTGAGCTTTCTTCAATATTAAGACTCTGGTCAAGTTTGGTCAAGATCATACGCAAAATGAATGTGATAGAGTGTTGACAAAGCAAATTATAGCATTTTCATTAGATCAAGGGCCATAACTCTGGTGTTTATCATCCGTTTTAAGTTCTTTTTGAGCTCGTCTGCGCTTTCGTTAATAGCCGAGTTTGGTAAAAATAGAGGGGGCTAGCGTATTGGCAACGCAAAGCTAACGGACGGATGGACGACGGACACCAGGTCATTTTTGGTGACCAATGACCAGCAACTACAGAGCCACATACAGTGCACACAAAGAGAAAAGGGTGAAGGAATACTTTTTACGTTTAACGTTGCTATGTTTTCTCGTTTAACGTTGCTATGTTTTCACGTTTACGGTAAATATCACCAGGTCATTTTCACATTTACGGTAAGTTTCACGTTTACGGTCAAATGTTATAACATTTGACAGTTTTCACATTTATGACCATTTTCACGTTTAGAGTTCCTACAAATGTGAATGTTAAAAAGTTGCCAACAATTCAAGAACACAACGTTGAGTTATTTTCTTCTTTCTCAGGTGACATGTATATTATATTTCATCCTCCCAAATAACCTGGCAGTTTGTTGCAGCTCCTTTTAAAACAATGTACTTCATATCTGACATATTGTAAGGTAAAATTCAAAATAGAATCCTATTGAACAATTAAACATGTATTTAGTCGAACAGTGAGTTGTCGGTGTGATAATCATTACAGAGTGTAATGCTGACCGAACACTGGAAAATACACAGTCACTAACATAATGTGTAACTAATAGTATTTAGACATTTAAACTCGAACTCCTACAATAATATATAAGTTCTTTCAAACACTTAAGATCTCCTTATAAAATAAACACGATATACAGTTCAGATATTAACTGTTTTCAAATGTCTCCACAACACTCAGAACGCAGACCACGTTTAATGTTATATATCTTTTCGGTATATTATACTTTTACAACGTTATAACGAAACAGTATGCAGTCACTGAGAGTGGTCTGCGTAAGAACGTTTTAATGTGAATGCATTCTCAACAAATAGCAAAGTTAAAAGTAGTATAAGTAAATCAAGAGGCCCAAGAGGGCCTGTGGACGCTCTACTGGCTAATATGGCTCTTATAACATCAATGAAGCGAGTGACTATCGTCTTAAAGAGGCAAAATATAGCATTTTTAAATAAATCAAGAGCCATAACTCCGCCATTACTGGTCCGATCTGGCTGGTTTTCGAACTTGGCCAGTAGAGATAATAAAAAAAAATACAAAAAAACTTTTATATGATTTACATACCTGGCAATAGTGCCGTGTAAAACGCCCAGTGTTGCTTTAAAACGCCCAGCGCACCTTTAAAAAAGCACACCGCGCCCGAAAGTGCTATGAAGACAGCCCACTGAACATAAATGACAGGCTCTATGAATTTGAGATAGAAAACCCCAATCAATTAAGCCAGTCAAATTACAGGTGTCAAGACAGTCGACAACAATACAGTTAAGTGTGTCAGATGTGATTGACATATTGTTGTTTATTTCCTGTAATTGCTACATGATTTCCCGCCAAATGCAATTGAACACTGAGTTCACCGAGGTGCATTCGCACTTTAGGCATATTAAAGGGACTGGGGACGTTTCGAAAAAAATACTAATGTGTATCAATACGCGTTAAACCATTTTAATGAGTTTTAGTGGCATTTAATTAAAACGAGCGAAATAAAAGGAACAACAACATAACATAATTAATTGTCCTGAATGTAAAATTGCGTGTTAATAGGTTCGACTTGAAACATGTATCATATTGTCATTGTACATGATCGATGTATATGTCTGGTTTTGCACGTATGTGACATACTGGTTAGGAGCGTTTTTAAAGGGACACGCGGCAATCTCGAATTATGTATCAAGCATCAAAACTAGCACCTAGATTTATAAAGCAAATACTATTGTGACTTTGAATCATTCAACTGATGCTTTCGTTTAAGAAACACATGGCAAGTATGTCCATCATAAAAATAAGCATCCCGTTTAATAATCCATTATCATTTTGACTTCAAAACTTCCTGCATTGAATATATTATTGGTGCACTATAAATCAAACGTTAGTAAAATGCAAAACCAGTTTGGTTGATAATATCAGTATACTTATTATTAATGATTGAACAAAGGCAGGTTATGGTATGTGAAAAACTAACGGGCCGCCGTTAAAATATCAAGATTGCAGTACACCCCTTTAACACATGCGGATGTATCATCGACGATCATTAAAGGGATACATACGGCAATCATGGGGTTTGTATCAAGCCTAAAACATAGCACTTCGACTTATGAATCGAGTATTTTGTTAAACACGTCTTGCATATTCAAAAACAAGTGTGAGTTTTCAATTGAAAGTAATATGCTACAACAATTTGAAAACTTTGAACCAATAATTAATAGTATTAATTGCAAAAATCAGGATTGCCGTGTGCCCCTTTGAGATTGAACACTAACAACTTTAAAGGAAGATGAGACAGGGGATGAATTGTCCTTTTTGTCTTGGCGCCGCAAAAACTGTCAACAATTATGCAGCTCTAAAACGCAAGGTCTTATCCATCCACTGAATTTTCCGGGTACTGGACATTGACGGTCTGGCTATGTCTTGCGGCGTATACATGCAACTCAGTTATACACTAATGCAGGACACGAAGTCTGTATCAGCTCCTTTAATGTCGAAAAATACAAACGTTTGATTTTACTTTAACGTGCGGGTATCAATATTATATCGGGGTATATACGGCGCCAGCAATTTCCGAGGAAAGATAAGATGAGGGATAATGTTTCTATCTATCAGACACGCCTCATCAATGAAGCGAATCCCTCGGGGAGTAGAGGTCTGCAGTTTTAAGCGCAGTGACTTACCCCGCTGAACTTTCCTGTTTAAGTGAACATTGAAGGTCTGGCTATTTATTGCGGCGTGTACATGCCAACACTTCTTCCCTTCATAGTTATACACTAATGCAGGACACGAAGTTTTTATCAGTTCCTTTAATGTTGAAATGTAAATTGAAAGGCCTTACAAATGGTACATATGTTCTTGATAACAATTTCAACCGTTACTGAGATATAGGTGGTTATTGGTGTTTACACCAATCGCTTACCTATGACCTTGACCTTTGACCTGGTGACCTGATTTTCTCAGACTTGGTCAAGGTCACATAGTGGCACATATATGAGGGCATTGTTGGCGCTAGCTGGTTCGGTTTTCGAAATATACTTAGAAGTTTCTATTTTAGCCTGTTTAAAATTAAACCACTATGGCCGCCATATTTGATGACGTCATCAAATATTTTTCACACGATCGATAGAAGATGATGAAAACATGATTGTGGTAAAGTTTCAAAATGGTCCTGCAATAATTGTATTTTTGACGATTTTTTCCATTTTTTAAACGTCTGGCGTCTCTGACGCCATCACGTTATGACGTCATGACCACGCATGACCTTCTTGGACAACTAGACCATGACCTTTACAATCTGTGAAAGTTTCATTCAAATCCGACCATAAATGTCTGAGATCTAGCGCGAACAAGATTTTCATCATGACGTCACTGGCGGCCATCTTGGTTGACGTCATGACCCCAAAACTTCGCGGCACTATTCCAGAATGAGCTCTATCACTGTGTAAACTTTAGAGGCCGTGCGACCAGTCTTACTATGAAAAGTGGCGGTGAGAAGAATAAAGTCAAAATCTTGCCGAACAACAACAATAGGTCTTTCCACTGGAAGGTGGAAAGCCCTAATAAACAGAACGAACACAAAAGGTCTTTCCACTGAAAGGTGGGAAGCCCTAATAAGAATAAACAGAACGAACACAAAAGGTCTTTCCACTGAAAAGTGGAAAGCCCTAATAACTAAATTTTGATCAGAACCTGATCAAACGGGCTTTCCTGTCTTAATGACGTCATGACGTCACAACTGTCAGAGTTGTCGAAGATTGATTTATCACGAAAATAACTTCGAACATGCTATCAGTGAAAAAAAAAGAATTTCTGAATATTTTGAAGTCACTGACGTCATGACGTCAAGATACCGTGTGACGTTCTGGCACAATCGGACCCTGAACTCTACAATCTGTGAAAGTTTTATTCAAATCCGACAATAAATAGAGAAAATATAGACAAAACAAGAGTCTATTTATGATGTCACTGGCGGCCATCTTTGATGACGACATGACAACATTCCACATTATAGGACAACTAGATTTTGATATCTACTGTTTTATCGAACTCCGATGATAAATGAAGGAGATATGGCGATTACAAGATTTCTTAATTGACGTCATTGGCGGCCATTTTGGATGACGTCATGACGTTAAAACAGTCAGCGTCGACTGAGACAATGACATTGATGGATTATACATTAAAACAACTTCAAAAATGTAATCACTGACGTCAAGACGTTATTATCTAGAGACACGTTTTTACATTGTTGCACAACTAGACCCTGAACTCTACAATCTTCGAAAGTTTCATTCAAGTCCGACTATAAGCGTTTGAGATCTAGCGCTAAAATCAATTGTATCATGACGTCACTGGCGACCATCTTGGATGACGTCATGACAAGTTCGATATTCTTGCACAACCAATGCATTCAATCAAAAAAAAGATTTTTAATAACATTGTGACGTCATTGATGTCAAAACGACATGACGTAGAGACAGGCTTTAACATTCTTGCAGATTTAGACCCTGACCTGTACAATCTGTGAAAGGTTTGTTCAAACTCGATAATAGAAGGATAAGATAGAGTGATAACAAAATTTTCCCACTGGCGGCCATCTTGGATGACGTCATGACGACAAAATGTGCAGTGCACTATTCCAGAATGAGACATACCTTAGGGTAAAATTTAAACACTCTGTGACAAATATTACTATGAAAAGTGGATGGTGGAAGAAGAAGAAGAAGACGGAATAAGAATAAGAATAAACAGAACAAAATCAATAGGTCTTTCCGCTGAAATGCGGAAAGCCTAATAAGAACTAGACAGCGTCCTACTGTATGCAGCAACGATTATGCTGGTTAACTGTAAGCAGCATCGGTTCTGCTGGTAACTAGACAGCGTCCTACTGTAGGCAGCATCGATTCTGCTGGTAACTAGACAACGTCTTACTGTATGCAGCATCGATTCTGCTGGTTACTAGACAACGTCCTACTGTAGGCAGCATCGATTCTGCTGGTTACTAGACAACGTGCTACTGTAGGCAGCATCGATTCTTCTTGTAACTAGACAACGTCCTACTGTAGGTAGCATAGATTCTGCTGCTAACTAGACAACATCCTAATGTAGGCAGCATCGATTCCGCTGGTAACTAGACAGCGTCGTACTGTAGGTAGCATAGATTTTCCTGGTAACCAGACAACGTCCTACTGTAGGCAGCATCGATTCTGCTGGTAACTAGACAGCGTCCTACTGTATGCAGCATCGATTCTGCTGGAAACTAGATAACGTCCTACTGTAGGAAGCATCGATTCTGCTGGTAACTAGACAACGTCCTACTGTATGCAGCATTAATTCTGTTGGTAACTAGACAGCGTCCTACTGTATGCAGCATCGATTCTGCTGGTAACAAGACAGCGTCCTACTGTAGGCAGCATCGATTCTGCTTGTAACTAGACTACGTCCTACTGTGGGTAGCATATATTCTGCTGGTAACAAGACAGCCTACTAATGTAGGCAGCAACGATTTCGCTGGTAACTAGACAGCGTCGTACTGTAGGTAGCATAGATCTTCCTGGTAACTAGACAACGTGCTACTGTAGGCAGCATCGATTCTGCTGGTATCTAGACAGCGTCCTACTGTATGCACCATCGATTCTGCTGTAAACTAGACAACGTCCTACTGTAGGCAGCATTGATTCTGCTGGTAACTAGACAACGTCCTACTGTAGGACGCATCTATTCAGCTGGAAACTTGAAAGCGTCCTGGTAACTAGACAACGTCCTAATTTAGTCAGCATCGATTCTGCTAGTAACTAGATAGTGTCCTACTGTAGGCAACATCGATTCTGCTGGTAACTTGACGACGTTCTGGTAACTAGACAGCGTCCTACTGTAGGCCACATCGATTCTGCTGGTAAATAGACAGCGTCCTACTGTAAGCAGCATCGATTCGGCTGGTAACTAGACAGCGTCCTATTGCAGGTTGCATCGATTATTCTGGTAAATATACCGCGTCCTTCTGCAGGCAGCATCGATTCTGCTGGTAACTTTTACAGCATCTTGGTATCTAGACAGCGCCCTACTGTTAGCAGCATCAATTCTGCTGGTAACTAGACAGTGTTCTATTATAGGCGGCATCGATTCTGCTGGTAACTAGACAGCGACATACTGTAAGCAGCATCGATTCTGCTGGTAACTAGAAAGCGTCCTATTGCAGGTTGCATCGATTGTTCTGGTAAATATATCGCTTCCTACTGCAGGCAGCATCGATTCTGCTGGTAACTTTGACAGCGTCTTGTTATCTAGACAGCATCCTACTGTTAGCAGCATCGATTCTGCTGGTAACTAGACAGTGTCCTACTATAGGTGGCATCGATTCTGCTGGTAACAAGACGGCGTCCTACTGTAAGCAGCACGATTCTGCTGGTAACTAGACAGCGTCCTATTGCAGGTTGCATCGATTATTCAGGTAAATATACCGCTTCCTACTGCAGGCAGCATCGATTCTGCTGGTAACTTTGACAGCGTCTTGTTATCTAGACAGCACCCTACTGTTAGCAGCATCGATTCTGCTGGTAACTAGACAGTGTCCTACTGTCGGCAGCATCGATTCTGCTTGTAACTAGACATAGTCCTTGTATCTAGACAGTGTCTTCTTGTAGGCAGCATCGATTATGCTGGTAACTAGACAGCGTCCTAATGTTGGCAGCATCGAATCTGCTGGTAACTAAACAGCGTCATACTGTAGGTAGCATTTATTTTCCTGGTAACTAGACAACGTCCTACTATAGGCAACATCGATGCTTCATACTAATCAGAGAGTAAAATACTCTCCTATTACAGCATGTCTTCATAGTAGTCAGGAAGTAAAATACTATTTTATTATAACATGTCTTCATACTAGTCAGAGTGTAAAATACTCTCCTATTACAACATGTCTTCATACTAGTCTGAGATTAAATACTTTCCTAGTACATGTATATCCTTAATTTGTCTTCATATTAGCCAGAGAGTAAATTACTCTCCTATTTCACCGTCAACATGTCTTCATACTAGTCAGAGAGTAAAATACTCTCCTATTACATATTTAACATGTCTTGAAATTAGTCAGAGAGTAAAATACTCTCCTATTACACCCTCAACATGTCTTCATACTAGTCAGAGAGTGAAATACTATCCTATTAGAACATTTCTTCATACTAGCCAGAGAGTAAAACACTCTCCTATTACAACATGTCTTGATATTAGTCAGAGAGTAAAATACTCTCCTATTACATTCTCAACATGTTTTCATACAAGTCAGAGAGTAAAAGACTCTTCTATTATTAACGCAAAATGTCTTCATACTAGTCAGAGAGTAAAAGACTCTTCTATTATTAACGCAAAATGTCTTCATACTAGTCAGATAGTAAAATACTCTCCTATTACATCCTCACCATGTCTTCATACTAATCAAATCAGAGAGTAAATACTCTGTTACAACATGTCTTCATACTAGTCAGAGATTGAAATACTCTCCTATTAAAACATGTCTTCATACTAGCCAGAGAGTAAAATATTTTCTTATTACAACATTTCTTGATATTAATCAGAGAGTAAACTTCTCTACTATTACATTCTCAACTTGTTTTCACACAAGTCAGAGAGTAGAATACTCTCCTATTATTAACGCAAAATGTCTTCATACTAGTCAGAGAGTAAAATACTCTCCTATTACACCCTCAACATGTCTTCATACTAGTCAGAGAGTTAATACTCTCCTGTTACAACATGTCTTCATACTAGTAAGATAGTAAAATACTCTCCTATTACACCCTCACCATGTCTTCATACTAATCAAATCAGAGAGTAAATACTCTGTTACAACATGTCTTCATACTAGTCAGATAGTAAAATACTCTCCTATTACATCCTCAACATGTCTTCATAGTAGTCTGAGAGTAAAATACTTTCCTATTACATTCACAACATGTATTCATACTAGTCAGAGAATAAATTACTCAGACAGTAAATTACTCTCCTATTACAACATGTCTTCATACTAGTATCAGAGTAAAATCCTCTCCTATTAAATCCTCAACATTTCTTCATAATAGTCAGAGAGTAAAATACTCTCTTATTACATCCTCAACATTTCTTCATACTAGTCAGAGAGTAAAATACTCTCCTATTACAACATGTCTTCATGCTAGTTAGAGAGTAAAACACTCTCCTATTACATCCTTGGCAACAAAAAAATAAGAAAATGTGAAATTTTTAAAGAATATTTTAAATTTGTTACGAGGATTTCTATTTACTCATTGCTTGAAAGAACTGAAACATATACAGATATGATTTAAATGACAAATAAACTCAAAAAATATCTGGCTTATCACAATTGCCATAATGTCATCCTATAATGTCAAGTTAATAGTCAATAGGTATGAACATGTAATAATATGTACTATTTTTGCAAGCTAAATTACCTTCGAGATAACACGTTTACATGTGGAAACGTGAAGTTAAATGTTTAATATTACAACATTATGAGTTGTTCCGGTCATGCAGCAAAATGCTGAATTGATAACTTGAACATAGCTTCAAAGGGAAATTGATAACAGCTGTCAGATGGACATCCCGCAATCACTTGAATATTGATAACACATGTGACGGGGATGTCTGTACCACGACATGAGGAGGCCAAGGTACAGATTATAGACACTTGACATAGTTTTCGGGCATTTCAAATTTACATGATAACTGTCATATCAGAGGTTATCACAAGGTTCAGAATAATTGATACTGACTGATATACGATTACAATCCACGTCTCACAGCCAGTATCTACACCTAATGTTGTGACTTGTAGTGTCTTTAACCTTAATACAGATATATGTATATGTAAGACTTCACAGTCTAGTGTGCTATGCTTTAAAGCTACTGACCTGTGCTTAAATCGCATACCGATTTGAAGGCGTGTCTTTACCCGTAATTTCATGTTCACCAGTTCATGGCGAAATCGGGTATTTAAAGCTACTTACGCTATACTTAAGCCGCGTGCCGCTTT
>JAWPHD010026224.1:0-13806 GCA_037043455.1 Cyrtodaria siliqua | reverse complement strand
GTTCTTAGGCATATATTCCGTTCTTACGCATATATATTCAGTTCTTACACATATATATTCAGTTCTTACGCAAAAATATTCAGTTCTTACACATATATATTCAGTTCTAACACATATATATTCAGTTCTTACACACATTTATTCAGTTCTTACACATATATGTTCAGTTCTTACACATATATATTCAGTTCTTACTCATATATTTTCCGTTCTTACGCATATATATTCCGTTCTTACACATATATATTCAGTTCTTACTCATATATATTCCGTTCTTACGCATATATATTCCGTTCTTACACATATATATTCAGTTCTAACACATATATATTCTGTTCTTACATATATATATTCAGTTCTTACACATATATATTCAGTTCTTACCCATATATATTCCGTTCTTACGCATATATATTCCGTTCTTACGCATATATATTCCGTTTTTACGCATATATTCAGTTCTTACGCATATATTCAGTTCTAACGCATATATACTCCGTGCTTACACATATATATTCAGTTCTTCCACATATATATTCAGTTCTTAAACATATATATTCAGTTCTTACACATATATTCAGTTCTTACAAATATATATTCCGTTCTAACGCATATATATTCAGTTCTTACACATATATATTCAGTTCTTACGCATATTTATTCAGTTCTTACACATATATATTCAGTTCTTACGCATATATACTGTTCTTACACATATATATTCCGTTCTGACGCATATATATTCAGTTCTTACACATATATATTCCTTTCTTACACATATATATTCAGTTCTTACACATATATATTTAGTTCTTACACATATATATTCCATTCTTACGCATATATATTCCGTTTTTACGCATATATTCAGTTCTTACACATATATATTCAGTTCTTACACATATATATTCAGTTCTTACGCATATATATTCAGTTCTTATGCATATATATTCCGTTCTTACCCATATATATTCCGTTCTTACGCATATATATTCAGTTCTTACAATTATATATTCCGTTCTTACGCATATATATTCCGTTCTTACGCATATATATTCCGTTCTTACGCATATATATTCAGTTCTTAGGCATATATATTCAGTTCTTACGCATATATATTCAGTTCTTATGCATATATATTCCGTTCTTACACATATATATTCCGTTCTTACTCATATATATTCAGTTCTTAGGCATATATATTCCGTTCTTACGCATATATATTCCGTTCTTACACATATATATTCCGTTATTACACATATATATTCAGTTCATACACATATGTATTCATTTCTTACACATATATATTCAGTTCTTACACATATATATTCAGTTCTTACACATATATATTCAGTTCTTACAAATATATATTCAGTTCTTACACATATATATTCAGTTCTTACACATATATATTCCGTTTTTACGCATATATATTCCGTTCTTACGCATATATATTCCGTTCTTACGCACATATATTCCGTTCTTACGCATATATATTCAGTTCTTACACATATATATTCCGTTCTTACACATATATATTAAGTTCTTACACATATATATTCAGTTCTTACACATATTTATTCCGTTCTTACACAGACATATTCAGTTTTTACGCATATATATTCCGTTCTAACACATATATATTCAGTTCTTACACATATATATTCAGTTCTAACACATATATATTCAGTTCTTACACATATTTATTCAGTTCTTACACATATATATTCAGTTCTTACACATATATATTCTGTTCTTACGCATATATATTCAGTTCTTACACATATATATTCAGTTCTTACTCATATATATTCCGTTCTTACGCATATATATTCCGTTCTTACACATATATGTTCAGTTCTTACTCATATATATTCCGTTCTTACGCATATATATTCCGTTCTTACACATATATATTCAGTTCTAACACATATATATTCAGTTCTTACACATATATATTCAGTTCTTACACATATATATTCAGTTCTTAACCATATATAATCCGTTCTTACGCATATATATTCCGTTCTTACGCATATATATTCCGTTTTTACGCATATATTCAGTTCTTACGCATATATTCAGTTCTAACGCATATATACTCCGTGCTTACAGAAATATTTTCAATTCTTCCACATATATATTCAGTTCTTAAACATATATATTCAGTTCTTACACATATATTCAGTTCTTACAAATATATATTCCGTTCTTACGCATATATATTCAGTTCCTACGCATATATTCAGTTCTTACGCATATTTATTCAGTTCTTACACATATATATTCAGTTCTTACGCATATATATTCAGTTCTTACACATATATATTCCGTTCTGACGCATATATATTCAGTTCTTACACATATATATTCAGTTCTTACACATATATATTCAGTTCTTACACATATATATTTAGTTCTTACACATATATATTCCATTCTTACGCATATATATTCCGTTTTTACGCATATATTCAGTTCTTACGCATATATTTTCAGTTTTTACGCATATATGTTCAGTTCTTACACATATATATTCAGTTGTTACACATATATATTCAGTTCTTACGCATATATATTCAGTTCTTATGCATATATATTCCGTTCTTACGCATATATATTCCGTTCTTACGCATATATATTCAGTTCTTACACTTATATATTCCGTTCTTACGCATATATATTCCGTTCTTACGCATATATATTCCGTTCTTACGCATATATATTCCGTTCTTACGCATATATATTCAGTTCTTAGGCATATATATTCAGTTCTTACGCATATATATTCAGTTCTTATGCATATATATTCCGTTCTTACGCATATATATTCCGTTCTTACTCATATATATTCAGTTCTTAGGCATATATATTCCGTTCTTACGCATATATATTCAGTTCTTACACATATATATTCCGTTATTACACATATATATTCAGTTCATACACATATATATTCATTTCTTACACATATATATTCAGTTCTTACACATATATATTCAGTTCTTACACATATATATTCAGTTCTTACAAATATATATTCAGTTCTTACACATATATATTCAGTTCTTACACATATATATTCAGTTCTTACGCATATATATTCCGTTCTTACGCATATATATTCCGTTCTTACGCACATATATTCCGTTCTTACGCATATATATTCAGTTCTTACACATATATATTCCATTCTTACACATATATATTAAGTTCTTACACATATATATTCAGTTCTTACACATATATATTCAGTTCTTACACATATATAATCAGTTCTTACACATATATATTCAGTTCTTACACATATATATTCAGTTCTTATTAATATATATTCAGTTCTTACACATATATATTCAGTTCTTACACATATATATTCAGTTCTTACACATATATATTCCGTTCTTACGCATATATATTCAGTTCTTACACATATATATTCCGTTCTTACGCATATATATTCAGTTCTTACACATATATATTCAGTTCTTACACATATATATTCAGTTCTTACTCATATATATTCCGTTCTTACGCATATATATTCCTTTCTTACACATATATATTCAGTTCTTACTCATATATATTCCGTTCTTAAGCATATATATTCCGTTCTTACACATATATATTCAGTTCTAACACATATATATTCAGTTCTTACGCATATATATTCCGTTTTTACGCATATATTCAGTTCTTACGCATATATTCAGTTCTAACGCATATATACTCCGTGCTTACACAAATATATTCAGTTCTTCCACATATATATTCAGTTCTTAAACATATATATTCAGTTCTTACACATATATTCAGTTCTTACAAATATATATTCCGTTCTTACGCATATATATTCAGTTCTTACGCATATAATCAGTTCTTACGCATATTTATTCAGTTCTTACACATATATATTCAGTTCTTACACATATATATTCCGTTCTTACGCATATATATTCAGTTCGAACAAATATATATTCAGTTCTTACACATATATATTCAGTTCTTACACATATATATTCAGTTCTTACACATATATATTCAGTTTTTACACATATATTTTCATTTCTTACGCATTTATATTCAGTTCTTACACATATATATTCAGTTCTTACACATATATATTCAGTTCTTACGCACATATTCAGTTCTTACACATATATATTTCGTTCTTACACATATATATTCATTTCTTACACATATATATTCAGTTCTTACACATATATATTCAGTTCTTACGCATATATATTCCGTTCTTACTTATATATATTCCGATCTTACGCACATATATTCCGTTCTTACGCATATATATTCAGTTCTTACAAATATATATTCAGTTCTTACACATATATATTCAGTTCTTACACATATATATTCAGTTCTAACGCATATATATTCCGTTCTTACGCATATATATTCCGTTCTTACGCACATATATTCCGTTCTTACGCATATATATTCAGTTCTTACACATATATATTCCGTGCTTACACATATATATTAAGTTCTTACACATATATATTCAGTTCTTACACATATATATTCAGTTCTTACACATATATAATCAGTTCTTACACATATATATTCCGTTCTTACACATATATATTCAGTTCTTATTAATATATATTCAGTTCTTACACATATATATTCAGTTCTTACACATATATATTCAGTTCTTACACATATATATTCCGTTCTTACGCATATATATTCAGTTCTTACACATATCTATACAGTTCCTACGCATATATATTTAGTTCTTACACATATATATTCCATTCTTACTCATATATATTCCGTTCTTAGGCATATATTCCGTTCTTACGCATATATATTCAGTTCTTACACATATATATTCAGTTCTTACGCATATATATTCAGTTCTTACACATATATATTCAGTTCTTACACATATATATTCAGTTCTTACACACATTTATTCAGTTCTTACACATATATATTCAGTTCTTACACATATATATTCCGTTCTTACGCATATATATTCAGTTCTTACACATATATATTCAGTTCTTACTCATATATATTCCGTTCTTACGCATATATATTCCGTTCTTACACATATATATTCAGTTCTTAGTCATATATATTCCGTTCTTACGCATAAATATTCCGTTCTTACACATATATATTCAGTTCTAACATATATATATTCAGTTCTTACGCATATATGTTTTTACGCATATATTCAGTTCTTACGCATATATTCAGTTCTAACGCAAATATACTCCGTGCTTACACATATATATTCAGTTCTTCCACATATATATTCAGTTCTTAAACATATATATTCAGTTCTTACACATATATTCAGTTCTTACAAATATATATTCCGTTCTTACGCATATATATTCAGTTCTTACGCATATAATCAGTTCTTACGCATATTTATTCAGTTCTTACACATATATATTCAGTTCTTATACATATATATTCCGTTCTTACGCATATATATTCAGTTCCAACAAATGTATATTCAGTTCTTACACATATATATTCAGTTCTTACACATATATATTCAGTTCTTACACATATATATTCAGTTTTTACACATATATTTTCAGTTCTTACGCATTTATATTCAGTTCTTACACATATATATTCAGTTCTTACACATATATATTCAGTTCTTACGCACATATTCAGTTCTTACACATATATATTTCGTTCTTACACATATATATTCATTTCTTACACATATATATTCAGTTCTTACACATATATATTCAGTTCTTACGCATATATATTCCGTTCTTACGCATATATATTCCGATCTTACGCACATATATTCCGTTCTTACGCATATATATTCAGTTCTTACACATATATATTCAGTTCTTACACCTATATATTCAGTTCTTACGCATATATATTCAGTTCTTACACATATATATTCAGTTTTTACACATATATTTTCAGTTCTTACACACATTTATTCAGATCTTACACAGATATATTCAGTTCTTACACATATATATTCCTTTCTAACGCATATATATTCAGTTCTTACACATATATATTCAGTTCTTACACATATATATTCAGTTCTTACGCATATATATTCCGTTCTTATGCATATATATTCCGTTCTTACACATATATATTCAGTTCTTACTCATATATATTCCGTTCTTACGCATATATATTCCGTTCTTACACATATATATTCAGTTCTAACACATATATATTCAGTTCTTACACATATATATTCAGTTCTTACACATATATATTCAGTTCTTACCCATATATATTCCGTTCTTACGCATATATATTCCGTTCTTACGCATATATATTCCGTTTTTACGCATATATTCAGTTCTTACGCATATATTCAGTTCTAACGCATATATACTCCGTGCTTACACATATATATTCAGTTCTTCCACATATATATTCAGTTCTTAAACATATATATTCAGTTCTTACACATATATTCAGTTCTTACAAATATATATTCCGTTCTTACGCATATATATTCAGTTCTTACGCATATAATCAGTTCTTACGCATATTTATTCAGTTCTTACACATATATATTCAGTTCTTACGCATATATATTCAGTTCTTACACATATATATTCAGTTCTTACACATATATATTACATTCTTACGCATATATATTCCGTTCTTACACATATATATTTAGTTCTTACACATATATATTCAGTTCTTACACATATATATTCAGTTCTTACTCATATATATTCCGTTCTTACACATATATATTCAGTTCTTACACATATATATTCAGTTCTTACCCATATATATTCCGTTCTTACGCATATATATTCCGTTCTTACGCATATATATTCCGTTTTTACGCATATATTCAGTTCTTACTCGTATATTCAGTTCTTACGCACATATACTCCGTTCTTACACATATATATTCAGTTCTTACACATATATATTCAGTTCTTACACATATATATTCAGTTCTTACACATATATATTCAGTTCTTACACATATATATTCAGTTCTTACACATATATATTCAGTTTTTACACATATATTCAGTTCTTACACATATATATTCAGTTCTTACACATATATATTCAGTTCTTACAAATATATATTCCGTTCTTACGCATATATATTCAGTTCTTACGCATATATTCAGTTCTTACGCATATATATTCAGTTCTTACACATATATATTCAGTTCTTACGCATATATATTCAGTTCCAACAAATGTATATTCAGTTCTTACACATATATATTCAGTTCTTACACATATATATTCAGTTCTTACACATATATATTCAGTTTTTACACATATATTTTCAGTTCTTACGCATTTATATTCAGTTCTTACACATATATATTCAGTTCTTACACATATATATTCAGTTCTTTCGCACATATTCAGTTCTTACACATATATATTTCGTTCTTACACATATATATTCATTTCTTACACATATATATTCAGTTCTTACACATATATATTCAGTTCTTACGCATATATATTCCGTTCTTACGCATATATATTCCGATCTTACGCACATATATTCCGTTCTTACGCATATATATTCAGTTCTTACACATATATATTCAGTTCTTACACATATATATTCAGTTCTTACGCATATATATTCAGTTCTTACACATATATATTCAGTTTTTACACATAGATATTCAGTTCTTACACACATTTATTCAGTTCTTACACATATATATTCAGTTCTTACACATATATATTCCTTTCTAACGCATATATATTCAGTTCTTACACATATATATTCAGTTCTTACACATATATATTCAGTTCTTACGCATATATATTCCGTTCTTATGCATATATATTCCGTTCTTACACATATATATTCAGTTCTTACTCATATATATTCCGTTCTTACGCATATATATTCCGTTCTTACACATATATATTCAGTTCTAACACATATATATTCAGTTCTTACACATATATATTCAGTTCTTACACATATATATTCAGTTCTTACCCATATATATTCCGTTCTTACGCATATATATTCCGTTCTTACGCATATATATTCCGTTTTTACGCATATATTTAGTTCTTACGCATATATTCAGTTCTAACGCATATATACTCCGTGCTTACACATATATATTCAGTTCTTCCACATATATATTCAGTTCTTAAACATATATATTCAGTTCTTACACATATATTCAGTTCTTACAAATATATATTCCGTTCTTACGCATATATATTCAGTTCTTACGCATATAATCAGTTCTTACGCATATTTATTCAGTTCTTACACATATATATTCAGTTCTTACGCATATATATTCAGTTCTTACACATATATATTCAGTTCTTACACATATATATTACATTCTTACGCATATATATTCCGTTCTTACACATATATATTCAGTTCTTACACATATATATTCAGTTCTTACACATATATATTCAGTTCTTACTCATATATATTCCGTTCTTACACATATATATTCAGTTCTTACCCATATATATTCCGTTCTTACGCATATATATTCCGTTCTTACGCATATATATTCCGTTTTTACGCATATATTCAGTTCTTACGCGTATATTCAGTTCTTACGCACATATACTCCGTTCTTACACATATATATTCAGTTCTTACACATATATATTCAGTTCTTACACATATATATTCAGTTCTTACACATATATATTCAGTTCTTACACATATATATTCAGTTCTTACACATATATATTCAGTTTTTACACATATATTCAGTTCTTACACATATATATTCAGTTCTTACACATATATATTCAGTTCTTACAAATATATATTCCGTTCTTACGCACATATACTCCGTTCTTACACATATATATTCAGTTCTTACACATATATATTCAGTTCTTACACATATATATTCAGTTCTTACTCATATATATTCAGTTCTTACATATATATATTCCATTCTTACGCATATATATTCCGTTCTTACACATATATATTCAGTTCTTACACATATATATTCCGTTCTTACGCATATATATTCAGTTCTTACACATATATATTCAGTTCTTACACATATATATTCAGTTCTTACACATATATATTCAGTTCTTACACATATATATTCAGTTCTTATACATATATATTCAGTTCTTACAAATATTTATTCCGTTCTTACGCATATATATTCAGTTCTTACGCATATATTCAGTTCTTACACATATATATTCAGTTCTTTCGCATATATATTCAGTTCTTACACATATATATACCATTCTTACGCATATATATTCCGTTCTTACACATATATATTCAGTTCTTACACATATATATTCCGTTCTTACGCATATATATTCAGTTCGAACAAATATATATTCAGTTCCTACACATATATATTCAGTTCTTACACATATATATTCAGTTCTTACACAAATATATTCCGTTTTTACACATATATTTTCAGTTCTTACGCATTTATATTCAGTTCTTACACATATATATTCAGTTCTTACACATATATATTCAGTTCTTACGCACATATTCAGTTCTTACACATATATATTTCATTCTTACACATATATATTCATTTCTTACACATATATATTCAGTTGTTACACATATATATTCAGTTCTTATACATATATATTCCGTTCTTACGCATATATATTCCGATCTTACGCACATATATTCCGTTCTTACGCATATATATTCAGTTCTTACACATATATATTCCGTTCTTACACATATATATTAAGTTCTTACACATATATATTCAGTTCTTACACATATATAATCAGTTCTTACACATATATATTCAGTTCTTACAAATATATATTCCGTTCTTACGCATATATATTCAGTTCCTTCGAATATATTCAGTTCTTACGCATATATATTCAGTTCTTACACTTATATATTCAGTTCTTACACATATATATTCAGTTCTTACACATATATATTCAATTCTTACACATATATATTCAGTTCTTACACATATATATTCAGTTCTTACACATATATTCAGTTCTTACACATATATATTACGTTCTTACGCATATATATTCAGTTCTTACACATATATATTCAGTTCTTACACATATATATTCAGTTCTTACACATATATTTTCAGTTATTACTCATATATATTCCGTTCTTACGCATTTATATTCCGTTCTTACACATATATATTCAGTACTTACACATATATATTCAGTTCTTACACATATATGTTCAGTTCTTACCCATATATTTTCCGTTCTTACGCATATATATTCGGTTCTTACGCATATATATTCCGTTTTTACGCATATATTCAGTTCTTACGCATATATTCAGTTCTTACGCATATATACTCCGTTCTTACACATATATATTCCGTTCTTACGCACATATATTCCGTTCTTACGCATATATATTCAGTTCTTACACATATATATTCCATTCTTACACATATATATTAAGTTCTTACACATATATTCAGTTCTTACACATATATATTCAGTTCTTACACATATATTTTCAGTTCTTACACATATATATTCAGTTCTTACGCATATATATTCAGTTCTAACACATATATATTTCGTTCTTACACATATATATTCAGTTCTTACACATATATATTCAGTTCTTACACATATATATTCAGTTCTTACACATATATATTCCGTTCTTACGCATATATATTCCGATCTTACGCATATATATTCAGTTCTTACACATATATATTCAGTTCTTACAGATATATATTCAGTCCTTACACATATATATTCAGTTCTTACACATATATATTACATTCTTACGCATATATATTCCGTTCTTACACATATATATTCAGTTCTTACACATATATATTCAGTTCTTACACATATATATTCAGTTCTTACAAATATATATTCAGTTCTTACGCATATATATTCCGTTCTTACGCATATATATTCCGTTCTTACGCACATATATCCGTCGTACGCGTATATATTCAGTTCTTACACATATATATTCAGTTCTTACACATATATATTCAGTTCTTACCCATATATATTCCGTTCTTACGCATATATATTCCGTTCTTACACATATATATTCAGTTCTAACACATATATATTCAGTTCTTACCCATATATATTCCGTTCTTACGCATATATATTCAGTTCTTACGCATATATTCAGTTCTTACGCATATATACTTCGTTCTTACACATATATATTCAGTTCTTACACATATATATTCAGTTCTTACACATATATATTCAGTTCTTACACATATATATTCAGTTCTTACACATATATATTCAGTTCCTACACACATATATTCAGTTCTTACAAAGATATATTCCGTTCTTAGGCATATATATTCAGTTCTTACGCATATATTCAGTTCTTACGCATATATATTCCATTCTTACGCAAATATATTCCGTTCTTACACATATATATTCAGTTTTTTACACATATATATGCAGTTCTTACACATATATTTTCAGCTCTTACACATATATATTCAGTTCTTACGCATATATATTCAGTTCTTACACATATATATTTCGTTCTTACACATATATATTCAGTTCTTACACATATATATTCAGTTCTTACACATATATATTCAGGTCTTACGCATATATATTCCGTTCTTACGCATATATATTCCGATCTTACGCATATATATCAGTTCTTACAAATATATATTCAGTTCTTACAGATATATATTCAGTCCTTACACATATATATTCAGTTCTTACACATATATATTACATTCTTACGCATATATATTCCGTTCTTACACATATATATTCAGTTCTTACACATATATATTCAGTTTTTACACATATATATTCAGTTCTTACACATATATATTCAGTTCTTACGCATATATATTCCGTTCTTACGCATATATATTCCGTTCTTACGCACATATATTCTGTTCTTACGCATATATATTCAGTTCTTACACATATATATTCCGTTCTTACACATATATATTCAGTTCTTACACATATATATTCAGTTCTTACACATATATATTCAGTTCTTACACATATATAATCAGTTCTTACACATATATATTCAGTTCTTACACATATATATTCCGTTCTTACGCATATATTCAGTTCTTACACATATATATTCAGTTCTTATTAATATATATTCAGTTCTTACACATATATATTTAGTTTTTACACATATATATTCAGTTCTTACACATATATATTCAGTTCTTACAAATATATATTCCGTTCTTACGCATATATATTCAGTTCTTACGCATATATTCAGTTCTTACGCATATATATTCCATTCTTACGCAAATATATTCCGTTCTTACACATATATATTCAGTTTTTACACATATATATGCAGTTCTTACACATATATTTTCAGCTCTTACACATATATATTCAGTTCTTACGCATATATATTCAGTTCTTACACATATATATTTCGTTCTTACACATATATATTCAGTTCTTACACATATATATTCAGTTCTTACACATATATATTCAGGTCTTACGCATATATGTTCCGTTCTTACGCATATATATTCCGATCTTACGCATATCTATCAGTTCTTACACATATATATTCAGTTCTTACAGATATATATTCAGTCCTTACACATATATATTCAGTTCTTACACATATATATTACATTCTTACGCATATATATTCCGTTCTTACACATATATATTCAGTTCTTACACATATATATTCAGTTTTTACACATATATATTCAGTTCTTACGCATATATATTCCGTTCTTACGCATATATATTCCGATCTTACGCATATATATCAGTTCTTACACATATATATTCAGTTCTTACAGATATATATTCAGTCTTTACACATATATATTCAGTTCTTACACATATATATTACATTCTTACGCATATATATTCCGTTCTTACACATATATATTCAGTTCTTACACATATATATTCCGTTTTTACACATATATATTCAGTTCTTACACATATATATTCAGTTCTTACGCATATATATTCCGTTCTTACGCATATATATTCCGTTCTTACGCACATATATTCTGTTCTTACGCATATATATTCAGTTCTTACACATATATATTCCGTTCTTACACATATATATTCAGTTCTTACACATATATATTCAGTTCTTACACATATATATTCAGTTCTTACACATATATAATCAGTTCTTACACATATATATTCAGTTCTTACACATATATATTCCGTTCTTACGCATATATTCAGTTCTTACACATATATATTCAGTTCTTATTAATATATATTCAGTTCTTACATATATATATTCAGTTCTTACACATATATATTCAGTTCTTACACATATATATTCAGTTCTTACAAATATATATTCCGTTCTTACGCATATATATTCAGTTCTTACACATATCTATTCAGTTCCTACGCATATATATTCAGTTCTTACACATATATATACCATTCTTACGCATATATATTCCGTTCTTACACATATATATTCAGTTCTTACACATATATATTCGTTCTTACGCATATATATTCAGTTCGAACAAATATATATTCAGTTCTTACACATATATATTCAGTTCTTACACATATATATTCAGTTCTTACACATATATATTCAGTTTTTACACATATATTTTCAGTTCTTACGCATTTATATTCAGTTCTTACACATATATATTCAGTTCTTACACATATATATTCAGTTCTTACGCACATATTCAGTTCTTACACATATATATTTCATTCTTACACATATATATTCATTTCTTACACATATATATTCAGTTCTTACACATATATATTGAGTTCTTACGCATATATATTCCGTTCTTACGCATATAT